>VDFB02374847.1:0-149347 GCA_007258455.2 Sequoia sempervirens | reverse complement strand
TTAGTATATGACAAACAGTATAAAAATATAAATATATTATATATTATTTGTTATATACCAAGTTTAGATATTATTATTATGGGAATAGAGGAGCTGTTCAAGAAATTAATATAGCATTTTTTAATGCTCTATCATATACACAAATTATATATTATTTTAAATTTTTTATACTAATGCAAATTTAATATCAAAATTTTAAAATTTAATATTACAATTTTACAATTTTAAAATTTAAAATTATAAACTGTTTCACTTTCAAACAAGGATAGCAATGAATATCTATCATGACATTCAAGTTTGATGAACCGATAATTTGATATTGAATTAGTACATTATATTTCAAATTTGTAATATTTATGGTAGTTTTGTTATTAACATGCATAATATGTAATATTCTAAACTTAATTCCTGTTTTTAGGCTGCATATATGTACATATTTATAATTTTTATATGTTTTGTACAGACATACCCAGAACATGCCCAAACCCCAAATAAAAAATTGTCATACTAGAGTACCATACTGACATACCCCTACATGCACCTGACTCCAATTTGGTGACTTAGACTAAAATTGCTTACAACCACAGCATTGAGAATATTGGATGATCATTTTGAACATGAGAAGGATTACATTACAATTGTTGTTAGGAGAAATAGCTAGAAAAATCTTTCAAAATGCTAGAAAAGAACCTTGACCTTGAAATAAAATTGAACAAATAGATCAAGGTCAAAATATATTTCTTCCTTGTATCAAGAGCACAATAAGCAAAATATCCAAGGGTCAAAACAGAAAAGTAATTTAAATAACTTTCTTAAACATCAATGTCTTGTAGAACAAAATTCAATCAACAAAAGGCCCATTAAATACTAAACAAAAAAATGTGTACATTGATGAAACTGGAAGGTCTATTAAAACAAAGATCAAGAATATTGAGGGGATCTAAGGTGTGATAAGGTTGAGAAATAGGCAATAGTAGAACATTCACTCACAATTGAACATGATTTTTGGGTTAATAAGGCAAAGGTATTGGCCAATGTGGATCACTACACAAAATATCATTTATGGGAGGAAGTGTTTCTCCAAGTTTCTAAGATGGGTGGATGTGGTTTTTGGGGCAAGTTTCTTAATGCTTTATGTTAATCCTAAGACATCAATGTAATAAAGTCTTATCTTTAAATGCATAATCTCTAGCTTCCTCAAGGGAGCAACTTTTCAAATTGAACAGCTTACTAGAACTACTATAAACCATAAAATCAAATCAGAGATGTCACAGAAAATAACCAGATGACCATTCATTATTGGTTGCAATGAAGGATGATAAGATTAAAAAACATTAAAATGTACACATGCTACCTCAAATCTCACAGCTGTGCCAGCAGGTATATTAAGACGCATCCCATAAGCCTTTTCTCGATCAAGACGCAGGAACGGATTCACCTCGATAAAGTGATAGTGGCTGCCAACCTATTAATTAATATAGAAAAACATTCTTTAATAACTTACAACATAAAATCAATTTATAAACATGCTTTTGATGTCAGTTATATAAGATATGTTGTAAATTAATTATCTCTATTGGGAGATAACAGGGCTAATTTGTTCCCAAGAATAACTAATGAAACAGTAAACAAATACTTTTCCCTACAACAACCTTGTTTCTAAGGATCCAAGGCTTCTAGTAAGAACAAAAATAAAATATTCATAAATACAATTGTGTGTCGTCATTGCCAGTTCAAGAATCGAAATCCAGCACTGAAATTTATAACTTAAAAAAATATACCGAAAGAATAGTACTAATTGTAGATTCTAAGATATCCATTGTGCTAAGTGCAACCCCAATATCTCATAGTTTCATTATTTTCAAGAGTGATCCCAGTACCAATATTCTTACTTCAAGTAATCAAATGCCATGCATATATTGACCATTGAAGAGTGTTGAAATTTACACCTCAAACATGGCCAATTCTTACCAAGAACACCCATGTCTGACTAATTTTCCAAAAATAGCTCAGATTGGAAAAGAAGATGATGATGCAATTATAGAGATAACAATTCTATTATGCTAATAATAACATCCTAAATCAATTTAAGAGGATCTTGATCCAAGCCATTCTATGCTCTACAAGGCCTATTGGAATGAAATTAGTAATTATTAGGACAACGTGAACACAAAAGTTGCAAAGTGAATTGCCATGTTCAATATCCAAACGAATTGCAAAATAAATAGTGACTTGGCATGTGCACACCTAACAAATTACCATATGCATAGCTACCAAACTGATCTAAACCTGGGTTGAGTTGAGTTACCCAAGTTAAGCTTATTTAGTTTAAGCTTAAATTTATGTTTACACTTACATCCCTTCAGATTAACTTTTTTAGATGAACAAACCATATATTAAGACCAATAGTTAAAGCATACAACGGTCAACCAAGTCCTCATAAAAATAAACGATGCAGGGGATCACATCCCAAAGTCAAACATGCAAAGATGGGAGCAAAATAAACACATGGCCCCAAAAACTTGAAATAATGTAGAAACCCTAGTTTCCTCTGTTTCTGAATCTGACTGAGTTTTTGTTTGTTTTGGCAATTTTTGATTTTTTTTGGGGTTTTGAGCATAAATGAAAAGGTACGGTTTTTGCAAATAAATAATATAAAATCTATAGAAATTCATACAACTCCGGAAATGCAATAATTTCTTGCCAATACTGATACTTGATCAAGATTTAAACTTCTGAGACAGATACAAGAAATATCTATTGACATGCAAATCTAAAACAAGATTTTTATTGTAAAAAAAAACCTGATTTCTGTAGCAGCAATGAATACTCTCCAGATGATGGTACGGCCACACCAATCTCAGCTTCTCCCTCTCTCCAAAGTTTGCACACTGATCTAGGGATGTAGGCGCCTCCAAAAAGGAAGACAGAAGACCAATAAGTAAGGCGTTTTGCCTTAGATGAAGAAACACGTCCTTTTCTGCTGGTACGGCCTGACAGTATGGTACGGCCTGCTGATGCAATAAATGCAGATTGTACGGCTCCTTTAAAATCAATCTCTGAACTCTGTATAAGGTGCGCCTAGTCTGCAAGATGACTTCTGGACAAAGAACTCTCTGAAACCCTTGAATATTTATTTCCTGTGAAGTTCAATGATTTCCTCTGGATGAAGAAACCTCTGCTGGCAATAAATCAAGTGTTATTTCACACCCTCTGAATTGCTTCCAATGGAGATGGCTCGTTCCCCAAGGAATTCGAACTTCAAACCCTAAAGCTTCTTGCTCAGATCAAAGTTGATCAATTTCCAAACTCAATAATCACATAATGGCACCAAACCCAATGCAAAACCCTTTATCTCTTGAAAAGTGCGATTTCCACAAAGATAGGGTTTCATTAAAATATTTCGAACTTTTCCTTTTAATTATTCAATAGTCTCAGCTCAAATATTTTATAATAAATTAATTGCCAAATTGGCCCCTTTCCTGATGATGGGCGGCCCCCTCAATAAAATCACTTAAGTTATAATTTAATATTATAACTTTATATTATAATCATCAAATAATTAATATTTAATTAATATAATTAAATATTAATATCTCCCTCGTTACTCATCCGATGACTGATCCGTCTGAAGCTGACGAACACTGAAGTGATTAACACTGCCAAAGCCATACTGCTAAAAATAGCAGGGGTCCCACGCTGACTGCCAGGAACTGCTAAAAATAGCAACTTCTGCAAGAAGTCTCCGATCGAGCCCAAACAAAAGCCTACTGATCAAACTCCGCCAACTGAAGCTGAGCCAAGCTCCCAAAATGACCCTCTATCCAGTCCATTAGCCTCAGTGGTATGATGACTGAAATCACATTAGCACCGAGAGATGTCGAGGAAGGACATGGCCAGTCAGCCCCTCACGGGAAATTGCTTGTCCTCCAAGCAATCTCAATCTTAGGATCTTTGGTAATCTCAATGTGGGATAACGCGGGGGCATCTCTCGCTCTCCCATGTATCCTCAACAGGCAAATCTCTCCATTTCACCCGATATTCCCTGATAGTCCTCCTACGCAACTGTCTCTCCCTATACTCCAGGATGGACTCAGGTACTAAAATCAGCTTTCCCTCATCATCTAAGGGAGGTAGAACTGCAGACGGTACCACACGATGACCCAACGCCTTCTTGAGGCGTGATACATGAAATACATTGTGTACCCTGCTCTCTGCTGGAAGCTCAAGTTCGTAAGCCACCTCGCCAACTCCTCGGGGATCACGAAAGGTCGTAATAGCATTAGCCAGCTTCTCTAACCCTCTTCCTAGAGTGGGTGACAGAGAACGCGGCATAAAGGGTAAACCATGTCACCAACCTCGAAATGCCTCTCCGTCCTCTTCTGATCTGCATACTGTTTCTGCTGATTTTGTGCCTTGGCTATATTTTCCTTGAGAGCCCTCATAGTGTCCTGACTCTCCTGCAACCAACCTCCTACACTCGGCACTCTACTGTCGCTCAGTAGCAAATCAAGGAAACTCGGCGCCTCATACCCGTACAACGCCATGAAGGGTGACATCTGAATGGTCATATGGAATGTCGAGTTATAGCAATACTCACACAAATGTATCCATTTGACCCACGCCTTCTGCTGCCCTGCTATATAGTTTCAGAGGTACCCTTCCACCCACTTGTTCACAATCTCCGTCTGCCCATCAGTTTGCGGGTGGTAACTAGTGCTCGGAGTGAGCTCGGTCCCACAAAGTCTGAATACCTCCTGCCAGAAGTTACTCAGGAACCTACTATCTCTGTCGCTCGATACTTCGAGGCAACCCATGAAGTCTGAATACCTCGCGAAAGAAAACCTCTGCTACCTGTGTAGCTGTGTAAGTCGTGGTGATCGGAAAGAAGTGGGCATACTTCGTAAGCCGATCCACAACTACATAAATGCAATCACGCCCTTGGGCTTTAGGCAAGCCCGTGATAAAGTCCATCGACAGGCATTCCCACTTCTTGTCAGGAATCGGAAGTGGCTGTAGTAAACTTCTTGAGATGCGTGTTCTCACAGCGTTACTGTGACAAGCAGGGGCACTCCATGCGTAGAAGAACATCTCATGAGTCACTTTCCCATGTGAACCTCTCGGTATCACGCTTTTGTGGTTTTGAAGTATCCGGGATGTCCTGCTGTCGGCATGTCATGAAAGGCCCGCATAACGATGTTCTTCACCTCAGAACCTGGGATCAAGAATATCCTGTTCTTGTAAATGATCAAGTCATTTACAAGCGTATACCTGGTATCAACTGCTGATCCCTCAACAATGCTAGAGGCCCAACTATCCTTGGCATACTCTGCCACTATCATATGCCTCCAATCCTCCGAGATATGAACCATAGTGCTCAAATACGGTCTACGTGAAAGTGCATCAGCCACTACGTTCTGTGTACCTTTGATATATGAAATATCAAAGTCATAAGCCTGCAACTTACTGACCCATTTCTGCTATCTGTCATTAAGATCTCGCTGCCCTAAAAAGTGTCTCAAACTGTTATGATCAGTTTTTATGCAAAATTTGCTGCCAACAAGATACTGCCTGAATTTTGCTAAGGCATGCATGATCGCGAGCATCTCCTTATCATAAATGCTATATAGTCTCTCGGGTCCTCTGAGCTTGCGGCTCTCGTACACAATCGGGTGCTTGTCCTGCATAAGCACCGCACCAATGCCCTCACCTGACGCATCACATTGAAGCTCAAAAGGCTTCGTAAAATCTGGAAGTGCTAACATTGGGCATGTGGTCATCAACTCCTTGAATTTATCAAAGCACTCCTGTGCCTCAGGAGTCCAAACAAATGCCCCCTTCTTCATTAAATCTGTCATCGGGGCTGCATGTCGTGAATAACCATTCACGAATCGGCGGTAAAATCCACACAAACCGAGAAACCCTCTCAACTGTATCAGGTTTGCCGGTATGGGCCAATCAATAATGGCGCAGATCTTTTCAGGATCCATGCGCACTCCATCTGCACTGATAATATGACCTAGATATAGCAATTCGGTCATTCCCAAGTCACACTTGGATTCCTTGGCGTACAAGGACTCCCTCTCCAAGATACTCAACACTGTCTCCAAATGAGCTAAGTGCTCCTGCCATGTCCTGCTGTATATGAGAATATCATCAAAGAAGACCAAGACGAACCTCCTCAGCTGTGAATGAAAAACCCGGTTCATCGTGGACTGAAATGTAGCCGGCGCATTAGTGAGCCCAAATGGCATCACTACGAACTCAAAGTGCCCACAATGACATCTGAACGCCGTCTTCTCTATGTCCTGCTCTCGGACTCTGATCTGATGATAACCCGACCGTAAATCAATCTTAGTAAAGTAACATGCCCCATGGAGCTCATCAATAAGCTCGTCAATCCTCGGTATCGGGTATCTATTCTTGATTGTCCTCTTATTCGGGACCCTGTAATCAATGCACATACGTAACGTTCCATCCTTTTTCTTCACCAAAACAACCGAAGAAGCGAACGGTGATTTGCTAGGTCGAATGTGACCCATAGCAAGTAACTCCTTTATTGTCTTCTCTATCTCATCCTTTAATCGTTTAGGATGCCTGTAAGGAGTTATCATCACGGGCTTAGCGCCCTCCTCGAGCTCAATAATGTGCTCTATGCCTCTGTCTGGAGGTCTACCTGGCGGAATATCACTGAACACCTTGTCATGCTTGATTCTCAACTTCTGAATGTCCGGATGATATTCTGTTTTTTGCTGTCCCTCCTGCATAGGTGCTAAATGACACTCTGCAGCCCACTCTACCATGTCATGACGCATGAGCCGCTCCATTCGGCGAAAAGAGATTGTTTTAAGGTCGCTGTCCCGAATTGCTTTAAGTATGTGAGTCTTCCCGTCGACCTCAAAACGGATCTCCATGTCCTTGAGACGAAGTGTGATCTCCTCCAATGAATGTAACCACTTCATTCCCAAGACCAAATCAATGTCCCCCATATTAACAACGTAATAATCTGCCTTGAACTCATAATTGTTCAAGCGTAAAGGGAGGTCCTTTATCATGCGTTCGCATCTCAAAGTGTATCCATCTGCCACTTTGACTCTGATGCCCTCGAACTCTTCAGTGATGAGTCCACATTTCTCAATGAATCTAGCATCTATGAAATTATGCGTGGCTCCTGTATCCAATAGGGTAATGACCCTCTGTCCTGCTAACACACCACGAATCCGGAAAGAACCCTCCTGCTGGATGCTAGATAAACGGGCCTCCTGTATCTGAAGCTCGAGCTCTGTCTCTGCTCTAGGCTCTGGAGCCTCTGACTCTGAATCATCGGAATGCTCTTGCTGTTCGGAATTTTCTGATTCGGAGTCCTCATAGTACGCCCACATCACATGATTTGCCTTGCCCTTAGGTCTTAGAGGACAATCGTGACTGGCGTCATATGGTCCTTTGCAGTAGAAGCAAAGCTTCTTCCTGCGTAGGTCATTAAGGGCCTCACGATCCAAAAGTGGAGCTGCTGATTTACCTTTCGAATCGTTTTTAAAGTCTGATTTTTCTTTGTTAAAATCAGATTTGTCCTTATTTCTGTTAAAGCCCTTGTTATCCCTGAATGATGAAGAACCTCTGGAGTTAAATCTGCTGGAAGGTGTTGCTAACTCCATACTCCGAGCTTTCTTCATCGCCTCCTGTAACGAAGGAGGATCAAAGGCCTTGATCCAACCTCGTAATGGCTCTGTCAAGCCCTCCATGAAGAGTACTACCAATCGCCTCTCTGATATGTTCGGAACCATGACGGATAGCCTCTGAAAGTCACCGATATAAGTCTCTAGACTGCCACTCTGCCTCAACTGTGCCAAGTCTCTGAAGTAGGTTTCCGGATCCTTCCTATCAAACCTCTCAACCAATCTATCCACGAACTCCTGGTATGTAGTGATCCTGTCATGCTGTAAAGTCACCATACCGTGGTGCCACCAGTCGTAAGCCACTCCCTCGAGGTGCAGTGTAGCGTATCTAATAGCGTCTCTCTCAGCCATCGGACGCAAAGTGAGGAATGTATCAAGCTTGCTAATCCAAGCTTGGGCTGTCATCTTACCACTACCATCGAACATCACCAGATTAAGCCTGTTTGTTGCATGTTTCAAATCACTGTTCTGGTGTCTAGGTCTCCAATCCTGTCGACCTCTGTGGTGCTCTCGCCTCTGTGTAATAAAACGGTCAAAAGTGATCCTCTCTCTGACCGCAGGCGGTACCAACTCCCATTCCTCGTTCGCTGCCATAAGAGTATCAGCGAACAAATCATCCTGCTCCTCACCTGGTATAGCCTCATCAGGCTCCTGTCTCGTGAAAGTAGGCCTAGTAGGCCTATCTGCTGTCCGTGACACTGTCCTAGGAGCTCTTCGTGACCCTACATCACTCCTGTCATCATCACGATGTGGTGACGGTCTCCTCGAAGTACCCAATCTCTGCAGTGCCACTGCCACCTGCTGTAATACATCATCGGAACGCCGTTGTCCTGCACGAAGATCTCTGAGTGCATGCAAGACCTTAGCATAGTCCTGATCTCTGTTATTTTGTGGGATCTCTGTCCCAGGTATATCTATTCTGTCAGCCCTGTCATTCCTGTCAGCCATGTCTCCTGGCTGCTTGCTCAAACTGCGTTGCCTTTCAATCAAGGCTCGTCTGCGAGTATAGTACCTATATGTCTCAAACTCTTCTGGCTGCATATGATGGCTAAACCCTCAGGATGGCAGGATTTAGCTCTGATACCACTGTAGAAACCCTCGTTTCCCTCTATTCTGAATCTGATGATTCTTTTGTGTTTTTTCTGAAGTTTTGATGTTTTTGACTTTTTTTGGGGTTTTTGAGCAATATAAGAAATTTGCGATTTTTGCAAATAATTGAAAATAAATTCAATAAAAAATCATTTAACTCTAAAAATGATGAAATATGGATGCCAGTACACTTTATTACTCTTCCAGAATGATTACAAAATACCCAGTTACATGCAATGTGAAAAGGCTATGATTTTATTAAAAAACCCGATTTCTGTAGCAGCAATAAATGACCTCCAGATGATGGTACGGCTGCAATGATTAAGCCCTTTCTCCTCTGCCAGACGCCACACAAAAGTTCCCTTGATATTTGCACCGCCCTTGATGAAGTCAGAAGAGAGAATATGAAGGCGTTTGCTCTGGAAGGAAAAAGACGTCCTTTCTTCAATAGTACGGCCAGGTACAGCAGTACGCCCCTTGTAACAGCAGCAATAATAAATGGAGTACGGCCTTCTTGATTTCTGTGTTTAGTCTCTGGAATAAGGTGCGCCTAGATTTGCAATGTGATCCCAGATGAAAACTATGCTGAAACTCTGTAAATGAATAAACTCTTAAGCTCTGTGATTCCTCCTGAATGAAGAAACCTCTACTGCAATAAATCAAGTGTTATTTCACACCCTCTGAATTGCTTCTGATGGAGATGGCTCGTTCCCCAAGGAATTCGAACTTGAAACCCTGAAGTCTCTTGCTCAAATCAAAGTTGATCAATTTCAATTCTCAATAATCACATAATGGCACAAAACCCAATGCAAAACCCTTTATCTCTTGAAAAGTGCGATTTCCACAAAGATAGGGTTTCATTAAAATATTTCGAACTTTTCCTTTTAATTATTCAATAGTCTCAGCTCAAATATTTTATAATAAATTAATTGCCAAATTGGCCCCTTTCCTGATGATGGGCGACCCCTCAATAAAATCACTTAAGTTATAATTTAATATTATAACTTTATATTACAATCATCAAATAATTAATATTTAATTAATATAATTAAATATTAATATCTCCCTCGTTACTCATCCGATGACTGATCCGTCTGAAGCTGACGAGCACTGAAGTGATTTTGAACGCTGCCAAAGCCATACTACTAAAAATAGCAGGGGTCCCACGCTGCCTGCCAGGAACTGCTAAAAATAGCAACTTCTGCAAGAAGTCTCCGATCGAGCCCAAACGAAAGCCTACTGATCAAACTTCGCCAACTGAAGCTGAGCCAAGCTCCCAAAATGACCCTCTATCCAGTCCATTAGCCTATGAGGGTCGTATGATAGGCCAATCCTGTGCTCCGAGAGATGTCACTGAGAAGGGGACATGACAGGGAATTCTCACTTAAGACGTCTTAAAATATTCTCTCATCCACCTACCTTGCATGGGCGCATTTAGCATGTTTAGGAGGATGTAACACTTTCAATGCCTTGGTAATTTTTTATCCATCTTTACCCTCATCTTACTTTCCTTTTGGGCGCATTTTGCATAGTGAGGTGGATTTTGACTTCAACGCCTAGCCATTTTCTTCCATTCCACTTCACCTTGTCTTCATCTTGCATGGCGCATTCAAAAGAGGGAGAAGAAAGTCAACCACTTTGTCCTTTTCCTAGCCCACCTGGGCGCATTTCACACATAGAGAAGGAACAACCTTCATTCCACCTTGGGCGCAATTAGTATATGGTGAAGGATGGGTGCATTTTACATAGGGAGAAGGATGAATTTTCAACTTCTTGACCTCTCTTTGACTTCTTCAAACATAGGCACATTTAGGACCCCAAGGTGGATTAAAACTTGTCTTTTCTTGGCTTGCATGGGCGCATTTAGAGGCATGAGGTGGATAACTTGAACACTTAGCCATTTTTCTATCAACCTCCTTGAAGTGGGCACATTTCACATATGGTGAGGGATGAAACATTCAATGCCTTGACTTCTTTGACTCCTTTTTAAGCATGGGCGCATTTGAGGTATGGAGGTGGATGAAACCTTTTACTTAGAATATTTTCCCATGCTTGACTTGAGGTGGGCGCATTTAGGGGTTCAAGGTGGATATTTGTTCATGCCTTAGATAATCTCCAACACCTTCATCCTTCTTTGGGTGCATATGGGGGTACCTACAAGACGAGACTTATGCCTTAGAAAAAAAAATTTATCTCGTGCTTGTGGTGAGGGTGCATTTAAGAGGTCAAGGTGGATAAGCTTCAGACTTAGCCATTTTTCCTTCCTTCTACCAGCTTCTCCACGCCTTGCTATTTATAGTAAGTCTTTAAATTTTCACACTTCTGAAGCTCGGATTGATCTGGAATTTTAAGCACAGGACCCTCATGACCTTGTCAGCCTATTCCCACTAATATCCTGTGCTAGCCTGCTAAAAATAGTATGTTTCTGAAGGTGGTTTACTATTTATAGCAACAACCTGTTTCTGAGGTCTCCACAACTCCGTTTGACTTGAAATTCGAATGACGTGCTCCTCATTGGATGACCTACTCGTTCACACTGGCGCCTGTTGTTGGTTTACTATTTTTAGCCAATTTCTGAAATGCCTTACTATAAATAGTAAGTGCTCTGAATGCCTTCAAATTTTACCGATGGATAGCTTGAAAGATACTGAACGCAGTGGGATACACCGGTTTCCGGAAATTCTGACTTTTTACCCCTCTTTTTAGGTCTTGAAGCTGGAAACCCTAATTTGACTTGCATGTATATCAAATGACCTATGTTTGACCTCGTTTTTGTTGCACTTCGCCCTGTTTGTGATTCTACTGCGCTAGGCAGCTGTCGGAACGCACCTGCTAAAAATAGTAAGTCACTGAATACTGATCATCTCGCTTTGCATGTCACACCACTAAGTAACTCTCGAAAAACCCATAAGGAATCATCAGATATGCAAAGAAAATCCTAACATGCAAACCCTAAAAATAGCCTCAAAAGGCTAAACTCTGAAAATCATTATCTCACTTTGCATGTTACATCATCGCAAAGGTCTCTGAAAACCCAAAAAGAATCTCCAGACATGCAAAGAGGAACTCTACATATAAACTCTAAAATCTGCTTCTAAAGCTAAGCTACTAAAAATAGACAGTCGTCTGTTTCAGCTCAAAATTTGCAGACGAGCAGCTTGACATGTTCTGGATGTAGTGACTGTCGAAACTTCAAAAATGTTGAAAGAACGCCCTGAAATGAACACTTACTAAAAATAGTAAGTTGTCGAAATATGATGAAATTTTGTTGGGAACCTGCTGGAAGCATACTGACAACAACGTGAAGCTCCGTTTTCAATTTATTCACTTCATTTAACTTCAGATTGACCAAAAAAATACAAACCCTAATTCTTCAGACTTGGCCAAAATCTCACATCAGACAAGCACATCCTCGGAAAGACAGACAGAACAAGAGAGAGACAACAAAAAAACTAACCAAAATCAAGCCAAAAGACCCAAATGAAGTGTTGATGATGTTTTTTGCACAGCAACAACTCAGACAGAAAATGATATTCTATCTCTCTTGAAAGATAATCTTCAACAATAAATTACTGAAAATCACCCCACGGTCTCTCGGATGTCAGGTCATGACAATGCATAAACAACTCAAATAATATGTGAAAATGCTGGTAATCACAATCGGACCTTACTACAAGCAAACTGTATCTTTCCAATTTATCAGATTCTGCAATATTATGATCTTAAATCCTAGATCTAACCAAGTAATAAAGAAATAACAAAAGATGAGGGTGAAAGAGATATAATGAAATCTAAACTATTTCTAAAATGAACAATGCAAATGATAAACACCTGGAATGGACCAATCTCAAATAACCACTTCTTGCTTAACCCACAATGCAATATCACAAGAAAGGTGCAATCTTCTAAGGCATACAGATTTTCAAATCATAGACATTCATCCACAATCGAACTAAGCACAAATAGATGTACGGTCCAGGTTGACTTCACCAGCCTACTACAATCAGATAGTTACTGGGAGTATAGACCAGAGATTGCTACAAACATTCCAAGCATGAAACCATAAACATTATTCACCAAACTAATCTAGTTCTAAATCTAACATTAGATCTTATATCTTCAAGCAATTTCAAAAGATGGAACAACAGGAACCATGCAAGATAAACTAACACAAAAGAATTCACCAGAGAAACCACAATTCCTTCAATTGTATTAGATCACCAAAATATAGCAACAATTCCACTGTTCTGTGTTACAGCATTTGCTCCAAAGAACTAACTACTATCTCTACTACAGAATGCCCTAGCTCTTTCTTAGTCTAGCTTGTCTCTATTATCTATCTCTAACCAACTGCTTACAAATGAGGCACAAATGCCATTTATAGAGAACCCTCAAAACATGTCGGCCCAACCAAACATTTACAAAATAAAATCACCAAAACAAGTCGGCCTCAGGAATTTCAAAATAAGGCACACATTAAATGTCGATACATCATCAAGGTCAGCCAAAACACACTCCTCAATGCAACCCGGATCAACACATGCCCCATAATAATAGGGAAGCACAAATCACGAAATTGGCATTAACTACCGCCTCCCTTATCCTTGTTCTGATCCAATGATTCATGAACCTTTAAAAACACTTTATCCAACTCAGCAACAGGTGGCAAGGGTAGGATTTTGAGCCGACATTCAATTGATCCAATTTCTTCCCTTGACCGCTTGACTGTTGTATCCTAATCACCCTTATATGCCAGGTACTTATCCACCACAGCTAGATAAGTAGCTGCATCATCCAATTGGTGCCCAGTCACAGAATTTTCAATATCAGGGGCATAGACATCATGCCACCATTCCCTCAATTGTTCTAAGCTTAAGTACTTAGGGGCGATCTTCCTCCTGCCAGTCATTACCTCAAAGAAGGCGATGCATCCATCATAAACATTGGTTAAATCACCATCCATCTGCTTCCTTTACTTATAGATCTTCCTGATGGTTTTCTGTCGGATTTGCAGGGCTTCAAACCACTCCCAAGGCTCATTAACCCTAGATGAAGGAAGGATTGCATCAGTAACCAGCTGATCCCTACTATACTCCATGATTACCTTAGCTTTCTGCAATAAAAGATCAGTGTCCTCCTTATCCTGAGACAAAACATGCCCTAATAAATCCTTAGCTCTTATTGCATCTTTTCCAATTGAAAGGATATCCTTTATTGCATCATCTCCTTTAGTCTGTACCTCCTTCAACCAATCTATTGTAGCCGTGGTAGAAGCTTTCATCTTTTCTATTTCAAAGATGGTCTCCTTCGGCAAGAAACCAACAACAGCAGAGGAGGATGGGTGAAAGGACTACAAAGGCTTCATTAAATCTTCTAGACATTTCCTTAGCCTTTCATTCTCTTTCTTTAATTCATGCTTTGACTGTGTTTCCTTCCTCAATCTTCCAATGATCACTGCACTAGACCCTTCATATTCTTCAATGTCTTGCTCCATAGAAGTAGGCCCAAGATTGATAGTCTATACATCATAATCTTTCCCGGTGACCTCATCTTTACTCTTACCAGCAGTAGGGGTAGCAATATGGATAACCCTATTACTATCTTCATCCCTCTCGATCTTTGAAACCACCTTGGCTACCTTCTTCTTCTTTCCTTTTCCAATCTTAGCCAACATTTCATCCCAGTTGAGAGGAGTATCCTCAATAATGACCTGTTTCCTCCTGATTTCTTTATCTAGCCAATTCGGAACAGCAGGATCCACCCGGATTTCATCCTTCTTAACCTCTTCAGGAGATTGACCTATCGTCTCATCCTTCTCCTTTTCAGGAGACTGACCACCTTTGTTTTCCAACTCTGGTTCTTCTTCTTGCAGGGGCGATGGAGTCTTAACAAGAACATCCTCCTTCTCAGGGAATCTGTTATCTTTGCTACTTGCAGGAGGAGAATCCTCATACTGTACTAACGGAGAAGGATGCACTTCCACACCTCCAACCTCAAACTCAACAGATGCGCCATAAAGTTCTCCATCCTTAAACAGTTCTGCTTCTTCGCTGGTCTCATGCTCTCCACGAGTCATCTGCTCAGGTATACCTGATGGAGAAGAGGTATCTTTCTGTTGTTCTGCAGTGGATGCCATTGGAAGAGGATCTGCTTTTTGCATTGTCTCCTTGGGAGATGGAGTTCTTGACCTTCTTGAGTAAACCTTGGTTTTTTCTCCAGAACTCTCTACATCAACCACATGAGGATCCACCTTATCCTTAGAAGTTCCTTGACCCTTCTTCTTGGAAGTCCCAGTTGTCCTTGTTCTTTTTGGCTCTGGAGGAGCATCTTCTTTTTCTGCTTTCTCAAGTTCCTCCTCTTCTGCAGACTTACCTATTTTCACAGTACGACTCCTCTTCTTTCCCCTAGGTTTTCTTTTCTTTTCTGGCTCATCTTCCTTAGGGCCTCTGATTTTAATCTTGAAAGGTGAGCTCATCCTAGTTTTGCCAGCAGAATCATCCTCACCAGATTCCTCTGAAGTGGAATGGGCATTCAAATTTCCCATCAGATTGAAGGTACAGGGTGCCTTTTCACTTTCCAATTCCCATACTTTATGCTTTAGCCAGGACTTGGTAAATTTCATAATAGGAGCCATTAATTCCTCCAGCTCAGTTATTTCTTTTTCTGACCAGTTTACCTCTCCAATGGGCCTGTCTTTGACTGATTCATATGCATGATCCTAGACCAAATTTCCATCGTCTTCCAACTAATCAAGAATCAACTTGACATTGTACATTCTGATCACATCAGCTCGAAGCCGAGAATATCTTTTCTTTCTCACCTCAAAATCATCCTTGCTATTCGCCCAATAGTCCTCTAGATCATCTTTATGGTGATATTCTTTGGTAGCTTTCTTCTGTGCATCACCAGTAATATCAAAGCTTGCCCTCTTAGAATGGAAAGAGAAACCATAAGTACTCAATTCCTCTCCTGATGCATGAGCTGAGTGGATTGAAGGGCAAACCTCAACTATACCAATTTTCAAAGGAAAATCCCCACCAAATCCTGTTTTGTGCTTTTCTCTTTTAACAACGGCATCAAAATCACATACCTGCCGGGTAACCTCCAAAAGTATGACATGGTCGATAGGATATCTTGGCAGTCTGTATGGAGCAGTCGGACATCCATCAATCCTGATATAGGAGAAAGTAGGGAATTGTATGAACCAAGCTCCGTACTTCTTTATCAGCTCCTTGGCTCCATCGGAAATTCTCACATGCTCTGCATTCTGAAGCAACCTAGTAATATGGATAATAAATGCATCATTTGCTCTTCTATAGTTCTGGTTCCCTAGGTGCAACTCAAGGTATACCTCATAGATGACATCATGTCCGAATGTTCCTTTTGGATTCAACCCCCTGTATGGATAAAATCTGGCAAGCACATACATCACATAAGATGACATAGTGAATTTCTTTGTCTCCAACACATCTCTCAGCTGCCTGTCAATCATTGCACTAATAATCCCTGCCCAATGGTAATTGATACCTTGCTCAGTCCTGTTGACGACATGCAGCATCCAATTCTCCAACACCCCAGCACTCTTCAAGCCGGCCACCCTGCTCAACAGTGTGATTGCATCATATATATCCTGTCGGCATCATATATATCCTGTCGGAACTTGACCCTGTGCAACTGTTTAGGCAATTTGGAGAAATGAGACTTCAGCTTTTCAAGCCAAGATTGATCATCTGTTGGGCTTTGGTAGGCTCATCCTCATAGTACGTTCTAACCAAGTCCATGTCTAGGGCACACACACATGGTAAGTCTTGCATATCAAATGCCTAGGCAATGGAAACAAGATTAAAGTTTGCCAACACCCTTCCATCAGTGCTGACAATCCTCTGCGAATCAAAGTCATAGTGTCGAGCACACTCCAATATTAGTTCATAGCATTGAATTGTAGGAGGAAAGCCGGCCACATAAGCCAGTCCAGACTTCACCATCCCCTTGGTCAAGACTAATAAATCTTTCTGAGCTGTCCTTTCTTTAAATTCTTCATATCTCCAGGCTCCTACATTCGTATCCGAGACTTATAACCAAACTGAAGCTATCTTACTATCTAGCAACTGACTTTTCACATCCAACCTTAACCTTTTCGCATCTGTAACCGAAGGCCCCTCTGTGTCTCCCTTAGCCTTTCTTGCCGCTGCTTTGCTCGATTCAGCCTGCATTCATAAAAGAGCCTCATAAGAATCCAATTATCATCTATATTTCAGTCAAAGGTTAGCCTTGAAACCACATGAAATCATTAAAATAAACCATTAATCATCAATCTTGAAAAACCGGGAAAATGAAGTAATCCGGGAAAATCCAGTCGGGGCGGAATTCGGAGAAATCCGACCCAGACGGACTCCTGCTGCCAAGACATTATTCATCAAATAAATCATCAATACGGACAAAGGAGATGCATAATTACCATGATATTTATTCATTTAGCAACAAGAAATCATCATCTAACCTTTAGTTCATCACTTCAATTTCAAAAATCAAAATCAACCAGGAACAGGCAAAAAATCGGATAGTTTGGATTTTCGCGGACAGCTTGAAATTCTGGGAACTCATCATACTTCAGGAAAATGGAAGAATCCGGGAAAATCCGGGTACGCAGAAATTCCGCGGACACCTCGGAAACCCGACGACCATTCGACGCGCAGACCATTAACCGAGTAATCACACAAACCCCCCTATTCGGATTCTACGAAGATAAACTCGACCCCAACAAGCCGAATCTCGACTGCACATGAATTTAATTCCCCAAAAACTCTCAAATGATTGATCCTTGCAACGAAATGATGATGCCATAATCTTAATAGCCAAACCTCCGCCATGAGAGCTAAAGCATGCTCGAAATTCAAACTCAATCCCTCAAAACGATGAAATTAGGGCGCACCAGGGTCTCAAATGCTGCGAACAAGGTCGGGCAAAACGCAAGACAAGAGGATCATGACGACTCCACCGAACTTAACAAATCTGGGCAAACATACCGAAACCCTAATCTTCACGAAATATAGCAGGCTACGCGCCAACAAGGCCAGGCCCTAACAGAAACACCTAACCACAGGGGTACACCTGACATTCGATTGATAAACGAAGGGATACACAGTGCGGGTGCTAAAACCCGTGGAAGGGTGAGTTCAAACCCTAATTCGATAAATATGTGGTCATGAAAATAAACAAGGGCCGACCCAGATAACCACCATTCAACAACCTAAAAGATTCAATCAAAGCGCAAACAAAAGGCGAAGTCAACAATGGCCTACCATGGATGAAGTCCGAATGAAACTCGAGTCTAGGGAATCACTGCGAATCCGGGTGCTCCAGCGACGAAAATATTCAACACAAGTGCTCAAGCAATCCACACGCGAACAGACGAAATCCAACGACCAAAGCTCAAAATGAACAATCCTAAGCGCTAGAGCAGATGGCAAATGAATAATGAAATCATGAAGAGCACTAAAAACCCTTAAATTTGCCAACATTCGTGCCAGAGCAAACGTACCTCAAGCATTAATGGCCGATAAGACATATCGATGAAATCCGGAAACCCGAGCTCAAAACAGAACTTCAGAGAAAACCGAGCTAGACGGACAATCTGGGTGAGCACGAATTCCGCGGATAACGCACCCTTCAGGACTCCAACGCAGTCCGGGAAAATCCGGGTTACCCGGAAAATTCCGGATTTTGGAAAATCAGACAGTGACCAGACGAAGGACTAGGACCCAGAAAAAATCCGGGTGAACTGGAAAATCCCGGACCCAAGGGAAAACCCAGACTTTCATTAAAAACCAAGTTTGATCAATTCAACCCTCAGGGCAAGACCAAAGCAAGCAAGACCAATATCTCAAGACCTTAAAAGGACAAATCCAATAAAAACCAAAGGTCCTAGAGACAAACAGAGGGTCCCTACTCCAAGTGGGGCGTGCGTGCAAAATTGCACAACACGAAGCAAAAATTAGGGGGTCCCCATTTACAATGGGGCGATGTGTGAAAAAGATCACAACAGTATCTAGAAGTTGAGACATCATATCCATCATATTATCATGCCTCCTAAACTCTGTCTCACGACTCACTGACCAAGCACGTTCTTTTCCTATGTCCTTAGGTGCCTCCTTCGGAACCTCTATCTGCCATAAGACCTATAATAATGTCATCACTATCACTGGAGCTAGACCTGTGTATGCCCAAAATACCTGAAGTTGTATCCCCCTCAGGAATTGAAGGTTGTTCCCAATGACCTGTTCCTCTCCCTCTAGTGTAAAATAAATTATCTCTGCTCATGAAATTCAATACTCCATAGGCTGGCAGGATAACTGCTCTGATACCAATGTAAGAACCCTGCTGGTTCTAACTAAACTAACTATTTATGCTAAGATGCAAGGTTTGTTTGTTTTTTGGTGGTTTTGCAATTTTTTGTATTTTTTGAATGATATACGATTTTTTGTATTTTTTTGGAATATAGCCAGGCAAGAGAAATGCAAAGAAATAGACTATTAACTAAACAACTGGAAACTATATATAGGCTGCAAATGAAATTTTATTATCTAGAGAAGAATTACAAAGCTTTTATTACATCCTTTGCATACCCAAAATCCAAAGCCCTAATTACTTGAAAATTTGCAAGTGATTGCAACAAAGAGATAACTCCAGGAAATGTACAGCTTGCCTCCAATATTGAATTCTCCACCTCAAAATTGATGCAAAACACCTTTAGTGATCTAGGCGCCCACAATGAGAGCTGAGTTCATGGGTTTTGCATTCTCCAACAATTGTGATCTTGATGCTCTTCGAGACAAGTATATGGTTAATGCTTATAGTTTGTGGTACTTACATGGCCAATCATACAAGTACCTACAACCTTTTGTGATCAAAATTTATCGCAAGTAAGATTTATAAACAAAATCTTTTTTTGGTAACTCTTGACTCTCTAATTTGGTCTTTAATAGGTTGCTAGTTCATCTTCATCTACGAGGAATTGGAGTGCATACTACATCTACTCAATAAAGCCCAATAGACTACAATTAGAAAAGGCAGAGAACTTGGTGTATGCGCATTCAAACAAGGAAGTGAGATATCGAACCAGAGCATATTGACTTGGATGCTTCCACTTCCCACTTTGTTGCACTTGATGTTGACGATGAATATGAGCCAACTAATGAGCATGAGAGTGCTAGTGATAATGCCAGTGGTTCTTCTAATTTACCACTACATACATCATCTCATTTGGATGGCGATGATATTTTTGACGACCAATATTATATTTGATCAATGATGGCTGATTGTTGGCACTTAACATTATTATTTTTTAACTTTAATCTATATCATGACATTCAAATTTGACTAATATTTGACAATTAATATGGTGGTGTATTTTGAACTTAATTACTTCTGCAATTATGTATATATTTCTAATTTTTATATGTTTTTGTATCAATGAACCCGACCCCAAAAAAAATTGACCAAACTCACGAACCAAACCCTCAAACCCGAACCCAAATTCAAACCCAAACCAGTAACTTTAGATTTCAAACTTTGGATTCACATAGAGACTTGCAAACAAAACCAGTAATGCTTATTTCAAAACTAGATCATATTTCTGATTTGAAGCTGCAAATCTAAGGGCAATGGTGCTAGAGGATAAAGAAACATATCTTCTGGAGCTGATGTCATGTTTGCACATTATGAAGTATTTGCTAAATATGATTACAATCAGATTAAAAATCCTTCCATATATCTGAGAACTATAGTAGCTAAACTAAAATGCTTTTGAACAGAAGGGACAATTTGTACAAGAAAAGTGATATAAGATATAATGCTCAGGAAAAAAAAAAGGAACAGTACCATGGCATAATGTCTGGCAGATTGGCATGCACTAGTATCATCCAAGGTTAATTGATAATGAGATTTATCACCAACCTCCTTTTTATCTTGATTCACATCATTGGTAACCTCTGAATTCACTTATTTACAAAAAAGAGTAAGCTACATAATGTTATTCCTAGAATTCAAACTTACATAATATATCCCGAACTGAAATAAAAAGGTGTGATAGTGATTTACCTGGTTCTATAGGAGGATTCGAGCAGTATTGTTCAGTTGGAGGCAAAGGTTCAACACTTTTGATGTTTATAGGAAATATAGATCTTGCCACTTTGAGTGGTTTAGGTGGGCTTTTAGAATCAATCTCTGTTGAAACAAGATCTTTCCTGAACCTCTTTCTTGAATATTTAAATGGCAGATCGACTGGTTTAGCAGAAGCAAACCCTGTCAGTGACTGATCTTTACTAGTAGAAGAAACTGTTTGTAGGATGTTATTAGCTGCACATGTACCTGCAACACCAATTATATTGGTATCCAATTTAGACATGGATGCTGTAGTGACATGGCATGAAGAGTTTCTATGGGCAAAAGGTGTTGAATCTATGTTCAAATCTATACCAAAAGACCGGGGACTTATGGGATTGTTTTCTTGGATTGCATTATAGTTGCCCTTTGAAGTGTGTGACTGCAAAGCAGAGTAGAGCCTAGCACCCTTACTGCATGTTCTTGAAGGTGAAGAACTAGAAACAGGAGTATCTGGTACAACAAGGTCTAAGGGATTTGCAAACCTATGAGATGCATTATAGAAAAGCAAGATTGAAAATTCAGAAAAGGACACCCTATGACCTTCAGTCATACATATTGGTGATTGAGGAATACAGCAAAGGGCCTCCACTTCTACTGGGCTTATACTGAACAGTTTACACCTTTCTGAAATCTCTTCAGGCAAGCTTGGGTGGCCTATTCTGATAAGCATTGTCAAAATGTACCATGATCTATCTTCTAACTCAGTGTCATTATTTCCAATCTTCTTACTCCCATCTAGCCATGCATTATTTAGAATATTTTCCATCTGGCTGACTTGACCATCCATCAATTTATAAACTCTGTCAAGAAAATAAGGTATAGGAGAAAATGGGCGTCATCATATGATAAGATGATAAAAAATTTAAATCTCCTCTATTGTCATCATATGCCATTACTAAATGAAGATGCTTACAGCTCCATCAAGAAATAACCTGTAGACAAAAATAATTAAAATCATTAGTTTTCAAAATTCCTACAGTTTTTTACCAATGTAAATTCTGAAATGGCTAATGTAGAACCAAAGCTGGAAATGATAAAACAATTCATAAGTAGCAGAAAATCATTCAATCACAGAGAAACATATTGAAATTGAGAAAAAAAAAATCTAAAACAATGAGAATGTAAATCAAGAATAAAGTAAAAGAGCGTACATATTCCATTCTATGGCACTGGAAGGAAAAATGTTTGACTACATTTATCATTAGAATGAAAAAGCTAAAGAAACAATATCACAAATTTGACAACCAACCAGAATGGCAAGGCAGAGACCCTTTGAGACAACTAGAGATAAGAGTAGGGACTGCAGTCCTGCAACAGGAAGTCACAGTCCAGTAGTACTATGCATATATGTACAATGCAATAATTTCTTCTGATAAAAAGTTAACAGCACAAAGAGTTCTGAAAAACAATTGTAACCATTCACCAATGTTTTTGCCTTGCAGATGGACACTTGATTGAATTCTGATTTGTAATTTTGTTGAAGAAGAAAAGAATGAGAATCCCTCTACCCAAGAAATATGCATATCCCACACAACTAACAAATAACGTCAGTGTAAAACTGAATGGATATAAGGGTAAGGAGTGGCAGCAGACAAATATAAGAGAAGTGACAACATAGCATTGAGATGCTGGGAACTGCCCAGATTCAATTCTAATGAGAATATTAAGGATGTTATAAACAAAGAGCTTTAATTGCATACATTCAGAAATGTGCTGATAAGAGTCTAAGGTAGTAGTTCTCTTTCAACATGAATAAAGGATACATTATCAGGAGTAAAAGAAGAAGGTTATGCTTGGAGAACAGAAGAGCTGTTTAGATTTCTCTTGCACTGGAAAATTTTCAATTATTACAAACAGATTCAATTTAAAGCACGGACATTATAGATTGTTTTACTGAAAACCTGCATCCAAAGGTAAAATACAAGACCAAGAGCTTACACACCTGCACAATAAAATCTATTTCCTAGCATTCTCAGTAGATTCAATATTGATATTAATGTTGCTAACCCTTATAAAGTGCAAATAATCCTCAGGATTATTGACTAAGCACTTTATGCCATCCCTTACAGAACTATTAGCTTGTAATCTGCTACCATCTGTCACTGGACTGATGGAATAAGACCCTAACCACCAGTGCCACTAGCCCTTGCTGAACTGTTTCCTTATTCTCTTTGTTGCCATTGCCAACATTGCTTAGGTCTTCCTTATTGTGCTAATCAATGGTAACCAATTTTCCCACTATAAAGTTCCAAGATTGTCTAGTCATGGTCTAGTTTTTCAACTAACCATTTTTGCAGATTGCCTGAGGTTGAACAATTCCAAGTGAAAGATGAAAAGGTTCCTGATAGATGGTGGCTCTGACAATAGCAAGATGAGAAGAAAATTGCAAAAAAATGGTGTCTGAATCATGAAGATTGGCAAATGGCTAAGTAAACTCCTCCAAGGCACATTTCAGCTGACAAAACCAACACAGATCCACACCCAGCCGACATGGAAACTGAATTGGCAAAGCCACTCAAAGTTCTGCCTGGTATGCTGGAAAAGTGCCAAAGTGATGGACGAAAGACGCCAAGGTTAAGGTGTTCAAATTCTTGAAAGTTGCCACACAAACTTGGTGGAAAAACCATCATAGAACCATGCCAAGAGGTGGCAAAGACACTCACAAACCACAGTTAAGGAAGAAAATGAACAAATCAGCCAAGTGGCACTTTTTCAAGGAGGAAAAGCCCTATCAAAACCCTGCAAATGTCCTTAAATTGGCAAATGCATTATGAATCTCCGCCCAAACAAAACAGAAATGTTTAAATGTAAGCCAGACACATTATTGAAGGCAAAACCACTCACAAACCACATCCAAAGTGTGGCTGAGTGATTATGAAAGCACATCAACATAATAAGGAAAAAATTGACATAAAACAAGCACATTTTTAGGTGGCAAGTGCCAATCCAAACTCCCCCTCAAAGGAAAAGGAAAAAGATTCAGGTTGTGGTGCCATTCAAGTTAGTGTGAGGGTTTGCATACCTTAGCAAAGTGTAATGTTCCCAAGTAATATATTTTGGCAACTTTTTGTAAATGTTAAAATGAAATGCAAACCCTCACACTTTCTGATCACCAAGATCCCAGTGTGGGCAAGGTGAGAGCATACAATGATTGGGAAACTTACTTATTAGCAGCAAGCCACACAATCCTAAATTGTATGCAATAACAAAATATTTAAATAATTAACCATGTCTTAGAGACATTGCCATCCATACTTACATTCCAAAGAAAACCTGGTAGTGAACCGCATTAATGTTACAATATGAATGATAAGATGAGATTCGCTTCTATTTTAATTACAGGAATTATAACAAATAGTTGTCCAACAATCCAAAAGAAATACATTTTGTCTTATAATTGGAAAGCAAACTGCAAATTACATAAATAAAAGTATCTGGAATATGAAGCAAGGCCCAAATGAGGATGGAACAGCTGATATAAAACTGGATTCAGCTGTTTATAAACTGATGTAACAACAGTTACCTCTAAAAATCAATAAAATCAAACCTTCTGACACTGTAGCGACAATGTAGCAGCACTGTAGCAACTGAAATTGACTTCAATTCCTCAGTTAATTTTCTCCTGTGCAGCCATAAACCCTATTTTGATTGACACAAAGAGTCCCACTATTCTCCATTAATTGCCCTTCTAGAATGGCTTAATTTCTCCATCTATAAACAATAGAAATCCAACACAAACGGTGGCCAAATATTGTTGCTATGAATCAAAATGAAATGTGGAAATTAAGTAAACACCTCAAACAGCAATACTTAGCTCAAAAGTGACCTCTATATAAAATCACCATAAAGGGATTGCAGAGTTCTTGTCCTCAATCAAAACTCGAGAGTTTTTGTCCTCGAGACTCAAGAATAAAGATGAACATTATTCAATCTAGGAAGAAGAAATTAGTTTTCAAATGGATGCCTTCCTCATACCTTAAACCCTTCCTTTTGTAGATTTTCTAGGAATTTTAATATTAATTTTCTTTTTCACATTTTCTCTCCAAAAATACTTAAAGTGTCTTTTTTAAAATACTCTAGACACTTTATCTTTTAATAATTTGAATTTAAGTTGTCCTTTTTTAAATAAATATAAAGTTACCTTTTAGACAATTTAAATTAAATTATTAAATAATTTTTCCCTTCACAACATCCTGGTAGCCTATGGAAAAATTAAAGATAGACTACGGATCTTTTGCCAGCCTAAGTCCAACAAGAGGACATGACACAAAGAATGCCTAAGAGGAAGGAGAAAAAGAAGTCAAAGTAAGGCACACATTTTCAATGGCCTGAACCAACAAAACTCCACCTAATCAGCTTATAAGGTGGTAAATTCATTAGTGATCAGCACCTACTTTTTCAAGGAAAGAAATCAGACATTGGCATCATTTTGGAGTGGCATTGCCATTAGGAAGTTCCAGCCAACCTTATTGATAAGTGGCAAGGCTTCAACAGATGTGCACCTGACCAAAAAGTAGGGAAAACTCTCACTAAAATTCTTCCCAGCAAGTTGTACTAGCAAATCCTTAAGTGATCTCTGCTATGTCAAACCAGTCAGCTTTAAAGCAAGGATAAAAACAAGTAATGAAAGCATGAATTGCCTATATATTCATGCCTTCAATCATTCAAACACACAAACAAGTTTTGTTCTGCTGTTCATAGCAGAAATCAGTCCTTTTCCTCTGATTTTTTGCAGGTTTGAAGGCTGATTTGAGGAGCAATAGCAAAGAATTCTTCAAGGCTGGTGTAGGTGAACAATTTCAATGTCAACATCATCTTATCATTCAAATTCCCATCAGCTATTGTTGTTGTTCCATCCAAATTCTACTTCCAAGTGCTGTTATTCATCTCCAAGAGGTACTTGTTCAAATATCTTACATTTTGAAATCCCTGGTATAGCTAGGAGGAGGTCATCTCTCAACTATTAAGCTAAGTTGCCGAATCGTAGATTTTCCCTGCCGATTCTGGGTATGGGACATCCCCCAATCCTTGTGGAATCGGACAACATTCAAGATTGCAATGTCCCTACCTTAGGTAGCTTAGACTAGCCGAGGTTGACCTACTATTAAGGTTCCCGTAGGTCAACAGTATAGTTAGGAGACCCAACCAAGGGATGCAGAGTCTAGCCGAGAGTTTTACGAGCCTTTCAATTGGAGTTCAGTTGTTGAATCCATGGATAAATTGAAAATATTAAAATTTGTTTTAGTGGAATAGTAACAGAGAATTATAAAGTGAATAGTGAAAAGTGCCCCCATCCTAGTGAAACAAAGTTGTTTTTAAAAAGTGGCCCTTTCTTTTTATGAGGAAAAGACCCTTGAGGAGGAATATTTTATTATTTTTTATAAAAAAGCTCATGGGAGGTTACAAAGTGAATTTTGGGCTTCTATTTTGGCATTCATTTGTCATTTTTCATATCAGCACTTGCAGGTTTGAACTCTAGAGAAGGGTTTCAACTTGGTTTCAATCTTCTAGGAATGAAAACTCCCAAGGGCTATCCTGAATTGGACGAGAACCCAATTCACCTTTGAGGAGGACCTACCTTGGGTCTTCGTTTGGGCTTCATTGGAGGAGTTTCAGGTGTTTAATTTTCAGGCCTGAGTTTGCAGCAGTGTTATATCAACATATTTCTTTAGATCAGATGCAACCATTGATAAATCGAGTCTCAACCAGGCCAATACTATCACATGTTTGCATTCTACTTGTTGGTTGTACAATTTTTGGCCAAGTGCACCTAGGGTTTGTGGCACAATCATCATTGCAGATTTATTCCAGACGTTTGACAAGTTCACATTGAGGATTTGACATCTCCCATACCAACCGTACCATTTCTAGTTGGTGCACCATCATTTGGAAGGGGTTTCGTGGGCATTTGAAATTAATTTTGGCAACCAATTTCATATCAGCACTTCCATAACAACGATCAGACCTGTAGCTGCATATTTCACATTCTATTTCAGTCTTCTACCATTGTTATCATGTTCATATCAACCTTCATACATTGTATTTTCATGTTGGCATAGAACGGGTATGTTATTGGCATATTAGGTATTCAAATCTTTCATTTGTATTGGGTTTAATTGAGCTGTTACAGTATGATAATTTTCATATCAGACATAACTGTCATTTTAATCAAACCTTATATCTTTAATTTAATGGCATAAATGGAAGTGGGTTTATCAATTTATGTTGTGTAATCATTTATATATCAGTTCTATGCATTTCCTTCATATTATTGGCATTGAAAATATTCAACCAAACATCAAAAGCAATCAAACAAAACTCAAAAAATCATAATTCATGAGTTTGCACAACAACTGTTTGACGAAATGTCAACACTTTGAAAAATGAGTTTTTGTGGTTAAATTTAGTAGGGATATCTCAAGGATTTTATATGCAAAAACGTTTCCAACTTGCACTTGACAAATCCGAGCATTTTTTCTGAATGACATGGCAATTTTGCAGCGATTCATAGGTGTTTGGCACAAATTTCAAAATATTGTTCCATTTTTTCTGCATCGAAAGAAAACACTGAAACCCTAAATCATATTATTTACCTCTCTATTTCTTTTTCTCTATTTTTTTATCTCTCACTGCTGACTACAAAAAAGCTAGATGTGGACTGCAAAAAATCACATTTCATCGCCATATACACACTTAGAGGCTCACAGATTGCAAGACAACGCGAGTTGCAAGTGGACAAAGCACGACAAGGGTTGCAGGTTTGACGATGTGGCATGAAAACCATTGTTGCATCTCTTTACCAAGGGCCTCATTGCAAGTAGGGTTTCAAAATAATTTGTTTGATAAGTAGGAGGTATTTTCCATAGCATGTCAAATTGTGATATTACTATCAGCATTCAACCGTGTAGTTTTCCAGTGCTTCACCTTTGTGAGCATCACCTAGATGCAATGAATGTTAAGTGGACCATTCATTATCATGGGATATGGGTTCTTGTGAACCACTCATGAAACATGGGTCAATGAGTTTGACTCGAAAAACTACACGGTTGAATCCTGGTAGCAATATCACAATAATTTGTTTGTTTATTTATTTTTATTTATTTTTTGTTCATCATTGTTTAAAAAATCAAAACTAAAACTTTAAAATTTAAACTTATTATCAGTGGCATTTTTATAATAAATTGTAAACATCTTATAATTATATATTATAATTTTATAATTTATATATAATAATAATAATAATATTATTATTATTATTAGTATTATTATTAACATAATAATATAATTTGTATTTTATAATATATACATATTTATAAATATTAAATAAACAATTGTTTCATAACAAATATTAAAAGTATAATAATATTTTTAACTTGTATTTATTATTTTAATATTATGTAGTTTAAACTTTAATTTTGAAATTTATATTTTATTATAATAGGTGTAAGTGTTAAATTATTATGTTATAGTCTTATACTTAATTAATTATTAATTTATTAATTAAAATTTTGTATTAATAATTTATTTTTAATATTAAATTAATAGTATTCAATATTGTATATAGTAATATTATTATGATATTATCAATTATATTATAAAATATAAAAGTAATATATTGTAAATCATAATTATACTAATTTTTTATTTTTAAATAATAAATTTTAAATTAAATAATAGAGGTTTATATTATTTTTTTGTAAATAGTATATAATTTATTATTTAAATATTTAACAGTTATTGTTCAATCATAATTATACTAGTTTTTTATTTTCAAATGATAAATTTAATATTAAATAATAAATGTTAATATTTTTTTTTTTTAAATAGTATATAATTCATTATTTAAATATTTAACATTTATTGTTCAGTAATTATTTTTTGAATTTTTTGTAGCGAATATAATGGCAACCGATACTATTTCTATTGCTTGACCAACCTTCAAAATTGATATTCACCTTTATGGAAACATGTACAAATGATAGAGCAAGTTTGAAGGGGAGGAACATTTGTTTGGAGATGCAATTTTTGTTATGTGAGGTATACTAGCTCATACAGCCATGTGAAAGCCCATTTATGTGCCATTCCTCTTCAAGGAATGAAAACATGTCTAGGAAAGGATGGTAATGGATTACCACTCGACAAATAGTAGAATTTATTGGAGAGAGAGAAGAAGCACATGCAAGACTTGCTTGTGGCACAAACCATCCTTTGAGGAGAGGAAGAGGATCAAGGAGACCTCCTGCCTCTCCATCTCATAGTGACTTTCCTGATGTCATAGTAGAGAGCCACCCATTTTTGGATAGAGTTGAAGAACTTGTTATTGTGAAGAGAAGAAAGGGGCCATACGAGAGAGCATTTAAGAATGATGCTAGAGAGATTGCAGATCAAACCGTTGCAAGATGCCTATACGCAAATGGTTTGTCATTTAATGTTGTTCAATCACCATATTGACAAGATATGTTGAGAAAAGCAAATGAGGCTCCACAAGGGTACACAAGGCCAAGTTATGAGAAGGTGTGTAGCACCTTACTAGCACATGAGGTAAAAAACATAGACAATGCATTGACTCCTATTAGAAATTTGTGGAAACAAAGAGGGGTGTTAATTGTTTTTGATGGATGGAATTGACCATTAATCAATGTGATTGCAATGTGCCCTAAAGGGGCAAAGGTTTTGAAAATCGTGGATTGTAAGGGACATGTGAAGGATGCACAATTTATTATTAACATCCTTATACAATATATTCAAGATGCAAGTCTTGAAAATGTTGTCCAAGTAATAACGAACAATGCAAAGACTTGTATAGTTGCAGTTATGTTGGTTGAGATGCGGTTTGAGAACATATTTTGGACACCTTGTGTTGTTCACTCTCTCAACCTCATATTACAAAAGTTGGGTGGGAAAATAAATTGGATCAAACAAATTTATGTTGAAGCTAAAGAGATCCAAATGCTCATCACAAACCATCACATGTCACAAGCCATTTTTAGATCATTTTCACAATTGAAGTTGTGGAAGATAATTGAAACACTTCGATTTTTAAATTTTACATTTCACTTTAGTATTTACTAATTTATTTTTAAAATTCGAATGTCTTCTATATATTTTAATTTTAATTTTAAATTTTTGAACAACTTGCCAAAAGCAAATTTGCATCAAACAGAATCGTCTTGAGGCAACTTGTCAAGGTGCGGGAGCCACTTTCTAGCATAGTTATCAGTCAAAGTAGGTCCCTGTGGAGGCAATCCAATACTGAAAGGGAAACAAATGTAAAGCAGATGATCCTAGATGACACTTGGTGGAAAAGAGTGGAATATCTTCTTAGTTTCATTGAGCCTATCATGAGTATGATCCGTTTTATTAACATGGATAAGCCATGTTTGGGAGAGGTATACAATGGCATTGACTCAATGATCAAGAAAATCAAAGTCATCGTCAATGAAAAAGAGCAAGATCCTGAAGAAACTTTCTTCAAAGAGGTGCAAACAATTTGTGTTGAGTGGTGTAACAAAATGACCACCCCACTACGTCTTCTTGCTTTTGCATGACTCTCAAATTTTATAGTGATGAAATTTTTGCTTTGCCATCAAGGGTGCAGCCATACAAAGATACAAAAGTAAGTGACAGGTGTAGGAAAGCACTTAATAAGCTCTTCCCTGATCGTGAAATGGAGGATTTTATATTGAATCCACCAAGAAGAGAGGCCAAGTATGGATTTTCAACAAATAAATGAGATTACAATGCAACCACTTCCATTCTCCTCTTTGCCTCCAACATGGCAGCACCTGTGCACTTGTGAACAACCTCCTTATGCCTCAACTTGTCCTTGTTCTTGCAGAGTAACACTACATTCAGCTGTTCCTCCTCAATTCTACATCCAAGAGGCTGAATTTATAGACTTGTGAAGGCATCTAATGCACCAAACATGGCACCCAAAGATGACCCTTCATTCCAAATGTCCCCAACCTTTCAATTACCTCCTTGGCATTCAAAAAGACACCAGTTTTGGCTCCAATACTTTCCCTCCAACTTGGGCGCCCAAACTTGAGAAGATAAACATTACATTAAATGTAATAAATGGTGGAAAACCAAGTGACACCTATTGCCTCTATCTAAACACCCACTTGGAGAATCCCAACAATCACTTATTTATCATTCCCTTTATCTTTTATTATCCCATTTTAGGCACCCACATGTGGGGAAAACAATATTAAATATTTATGTTCACACACCACCTTTACTACTGCTAGTGGACCCATCACCCCTTATAAGTGTATTACAAACAATGATGAGAATTAACATTACAAAATATTTTCCCAGTACACCCTAAGTGCCTAGAAACACATTCCAAGGATGTTGGAACCATGAAATATGACATAAAATTTACAAAGTGGATGACACCTAATCCTAACATTACAAATATAACTATCACCGTCAAGGGCAGAAAGATTATGATGATGATTATAAATGTCAAAATTATGGCTACAAATGGAGCAACTTGATCCAGATGCTCGAGCAAACTGCCTTTTTTTCTTATTTTTGTGTTGTTTTTTAATTATATGACTTTTCCTTGGTTGGGGTGTATGGGATGGCCCTGCCATTTCCTTGAAGTTTCAAAAACATTTCCACAAGTTTATTTTATAGGGGGCAGCCCCAGGGACGTTTGCTAGTTATCCCACATCCCCAAAACACTCCCAATACAAGGACGGCTGGAATTTCCCAGGGGATGCATGATCGTGGAGCATAGCTTTCTATGCACTATATTTGGCAAAAACTAACAATTGCACTTTTTTCCATGTTTTTATGAGTACATAGCATTTTTTAGTTTCCCCTATTTTTCCGTTTTAAAGCTGTGTAATAGGCTCTGCCTATTTCATTTCACTGTCTCGCCTTTTCACCACCCATCATTGGGAACTGATAGTTACAAATTCACAATGAATCCAAATTAACATCATTAATTTCATGAACAGAATGCTTTTAAATTTGATTATTCTTGATCGGTAATTATAACACAGAACTGTGCTTGAGTAAGCTTGCCACCATGGCTACATCTACACAACTAAGAATCTTTGTCAACATTGAACCCTGCCAACCCAACAATACAAATGATCCAACTGTGAACATTAAGCTCAACAGTTTTCTGGTGAGCACGTGAACGAGTCATAATATCATATGGACCATAATGATCCTATAAATGTTTGTGAATCAGGGTGGTGTGAGCCAAAGACCTAGTAAAGACTCTTCAGACTTAACCGACAAGGACTGTACCACCAGCAGGAACAATACCAAAAGCAAGTACCAACATACCAAACTCATATGTATATTTCATGGTTCTTGGGGAAATTATCTGCAAAATCTTTTTAACGTGCTGCACTAAAATAGTAAAAAGACCCCAAAAACCCCATCACAAAGATTTTCTCATCAATGAAAGAGTGATAAGACCGTTAACTCCTCGGTACTCTTTTGAATTAAAATCCTTGTAAATTCCCGATACATGCTCCATCCAAAGGGCTTCAATTGGCAGAAAGGATGTGATTGAGTAATTTTTGTACATTGAAATCATGAAATCTGTGACTAGCTACTAGTTTCATTCAGTAGGTCCTTTTACAAATCCTTGAGAGATTTTTAATTTCTTTAGCTGTTCATGTTCTAATATAGCAAGTGAGATTCTGGGCCACCTATTTCTTAGGTTTTTATAAACATAGATCAGTTTAAATGCACCCCGTGATTGTTGCCCAGAAACCTGGCCATATATACTCTGGAATTGATGATTACCTTAGTGTGGAAGGATAGGATATGAACCTGAATCACGCTACTGAAAACGTCCCCATTGCCACGCATCATGCTACTAGAAATGTCCGCATTACCATTAAACCACAAGCCCGCAGAGATTAATTAATTAAGATTTTTCTATTTTTAATAGACGAACTTTTAAGGATTTCAGAGATAATTCTACTGCTTGACTGCATAAAAGAAGTTGGTTCCTCAAATTCCAGAGATGTGAATACAATCCTAGAACCAAAACTTTAGATAAACTCGTTGACCTCTTACAGGGGCAAATGCATCTTAGGATGACATCTTATAATGAAAATTCAAACAACAAAAAAGCATAACCAATAGCTTCTTGAGTTTGTGTGTGTCTGCTACTAACAAGAAAAATTTAAGTATCGATCTTTAGAATAAGACTTTCAAAAAATACATAAAAATTAATCTGACCTCTAGGGCTAATTAATCTGACCTCTGTCTCAAAGCTCCAGCCTGCGGTAATCACTTAAAACCTTGGCCTGCATACGGATGAGAGCAGAACCAGAAATACTCCCATCTGTGAAAATTATGCAGTAAAATTTAAAAAGCTATCTCTTACGCTTTTATTATGTGCAACGGAAACATCGATGTTGAGAATACCAAATACGGGAAACGGTGAAATTAAAATTTTGAATTATTTCGAACCTGAGGCGGGAATAAATTTCGTCCGCCAGATCGCAAGATCGATAGCCCCAAAGATTATCACTCGCGCGATCATTCCAAGATCCATGATCCCAAGGGAAAGGAAATTTAGTATTCAATTAGGCTATAGGTTCTTCAAGTATGAATGAATGAATGAAAGATTTTAATGACGTCCACGAGACTAAACAGTCTATGGGACCAAGAAACAAAACTTAATTTTCTTTCATGCTCTTTTCTAAATCAGATCTCCTACTATTGATTTTGACAAGAAGACTAGCCGCTTGATTGATCTTATCCTCCTCGAATAACTGCTGCATATCGTCCATACACAAACTATTTGCATACTGTTTACGAATGTCTTCATACGCTGTGCATTCCATGAAGAAGTGTCGCTCCGTCTCAACCACCCCCTTATCGCAGAAAATGCAAGTTCTTTCTTCCCATGTTTCCTTAGGAGACTTCCATCTACCGGTCTCACATCTAAGATGATGCGATCCCGTCCTCAGTTGTGCAATTAACACCCTCGCTTTCCCTTTAATAGCAGCCCCTAAATACGTTTTTTCGCCATGATCCTTTGTCGGGTTAAACTCTTTGACGTAGTATGCTTTTTTTCGCCCAATCTGATTTGACCACATGGCAGTCCTAAATTTTTCCTTCACGTATTTTTTTATTTCACTATTGGTGCTAGGACACTCCTGTAATTTGATGTCCCACTTGTTCAGCCACTTGTTGTTCTGCTTCATCCAGGTTTTCTTTCTACGGTTTAGCGCCTCCTCCATAACCGCTTTGGGCCACCGGTGGTTGTCCATATTTTCAATCTTCTTTAGATAACTTATCAACCGAATTATCGCCGATGCTTCCAAGGGAAAAGCCCCCGCTTCAACTAACAGAATTTCATATGGGACCGTGGCCTTAACTTTGAGATTGCTTGTTATTAGGTGTTTTTGGATCCTTTCTATTTGTTTCCAGCTACACTTTGACATATTGCTTCCCCACACTTCACACCCATAAAGTAAATGCCTTATATTATGCAAGCATATTATTAATATAAATTTTATTTTATAAATCTCCTAAAGGTGCATGAATAATTGTTTTGTTTTTATATATAAAAATTAAGGATTAAAAGGTATCTCTATTTTATTATAGTAATTTAAGGCATGATTCCATATTCTTGTTTTTAAAGCATCTTTAGTCTTGTATTTAGACAAATTTGATCATTAATGAATTACTTGACATTTTCTTTAAATTGTTATTATATAAATTATTTTAATTTTGAAATATCAATATTTTAATTACATTCTCAATTTTATAAAAATATATATTTTAAGTTATCTCAATATTTTTTAATAATTAATCATTTCATAAATATTAACTTGAAATTTTTAGATTTGAAGTTTATAAGATATTATATAACGTAAAAAATTTGTGTCTTTAATTAATAATTTATATAGATATAATAAATATATATGTCTAAAAGATGTTACAAAAATTTTAATTATATAGTTAAATTTTGATTATTAATCAATATATTAAATACAATGATTAATTCTAAATAATAAATATTTTCAATTACTTAATATTGCTATTAATTAATATATAAATATAGTGTTTGAATATTGAAAAAAGAATATTACTAATTTGTAATGGGTGTTTAGGTTAATTTATATAGACATAATAAATATATATGACTAAAAGATGCTACAAAAAATTTAATTATATAGTTAAATTTTGATTATTGATCGCTATATTAAATACAATGATTAAGTCTAATTAAATATTTTCAATTACTTAATATTGCTTAATATATAAATATAGTGTTTGAATATTGAAAAAGGAATATTACTAATTTGTAATGGGTGATTTAGGTTAATTAATTAAAAATAATAATTTCGTACAAATAATCTTAGATTAAATTAATGTTTTGTTGTTGTGGAGTGGACCAAATCAATTAATATTAGATAGAAGTACGATCACCTCATAAATAGTAATGAATGATGAGAGATTGTTTGGTTATGTGACTCAAGAATATGTGTCAATTGTCTTGTACCCCAAATTAAAAATTTTGCTACACTTAGGCATTTTGAAGAAACAAGTAAAAGTCTTGTCAAAATTGTCAAAAAGGTCAAAATTGGGGTTTGCATATCTTGCATGAGGGGCAAAAACTTGAAATTTTCAAAATCTAACAATTTGGATATGCTCAAAGCAACCAAATCTACAAAACCTAGATCTCGGTTTTTCGGCCCTAATTTTTAGGAAAATTATTATTTTTAGAAACTTTTCAAAAATAGTAACTTTTTCTGGGTTTTTCTAGGTTTCTTTCAAAATAGATACTGGCAAAATTTTCTAAAAATAGAAAGTTAGGTTGTTAGAGTTCAAACTAATTTTGATTGGCTCAAAATACTTCCTCATCAGGCTCGTGCAATCAAAATCACAAAACAATCAATTTTTCCCTAGTGGGTCTATTTTGCTTTTTTAATTTCAAAAAGCATTTCGAGAGCTTTAAAGCCATTAATTGAGGTCAATCAGTTGCCAAGTGTCAAATTCAACATTCAAGCACTAAACAGAAGATGAAATGATGAACGTGCATGCAGATCAAAGAAAGGCAAAGGCAAGCATGTGGAATGAAGGAGAGGAAGGCGAAAACTATGAAATAAAAACTAAGTCTAGAAGCCATGGGCGCCCTTGGAGGAGAAAGGTGCCCAACTTTTCAAAGTATCAGATGATGAAATCAGGGTTCGTGCTCCCAAGCAATGTGGTTCAGATTCTTCCCAGCTCCAAAGTGAGTCTAGTGGTGCAATTATCAAATCAACCAGTCACCCATAATTCAATATCAAACAAGGAGGTTTCAATCAGAAGATAGAAGGAAAACCATGAAAACTTCATAAAATTTCTAACTCTGGGAAATTTGGGCGCCCTGGGTGCCCAGGGGCACCCTGCCTTTTGAGAGGTCAAACTTAGCAATTAGGGTTTGCAGATGTGCTCAATCTCTTTAGGATCCTGTCAACTTCACAATGGATGTCTTCGTCAGATCGTCAAACTTGTCAATCACCGACAAATCCAGATCAAGCTGAAGGTATTAAATGAAGGTTCAACTTTGAAGAATGAAAATCAACTAAAAAATGGTTGCTAAGTTTGGAGGATTTGGGTGCCCCTGAAGGAGATAGGCACCCTATATTTTGAGGGCCTAAATGGAAGAATTTTCCAATGAAGCGTCTAGCAGGTCTTCTTCATATTCGACCAAGCTTTCCAACGAAACCATCAGCAAGTAAATCAGAGTTAGCAGTCATCAAATGTCAAAGGTGGAACAAAGGGAAAAACACAAGCAAAATATCAAAAGTCAAAAGTAAGGTAAAAAATATAGAAAAATTTTTAACTCTGGTGAAGTTGAGGACCCCAGCTAGCCAAGGGTGCCCAAGCTTTTGAGCCCTCAAATGCAGCTTTCAGGAGACATCACTCCCAACAGACCTCCTTCAAAATCAATCAAGCTATCCAGTGAATCTAACAGCCAGACAATCTGATCAGTCCAACTCTTGGAATCAAGAATTCATCAAAAGGTCAAAGGGAAATGAAGAAAACTTGATGAACACAAAAATGGATAACACTGGGAAAGTTGGAGGCCCCAAGAGGAGATGGGCCCGTGATTTTGAAGGATTAAAAGAAGTTTTTAGCTAAAACTGCCTCTAAGATGATCTTCTCAGAATCAGTTAGGTTCCGTGATGGATCACTCTGTCAGTCCATAGGATCCTCCAAGAATCTAGAAATCGAAGATCAAATAGGGTTCAAAATCATTAAAAAGTTGAAAACTCAGAAAAATGACTAAGTCTGGAAGAGATTGGCACCTCCAGCCAAGAAGGGCGCCCAAAATGACTTGCCTTACCCGAATTTCCAAAAAATTTAAAGTTGCAAGATGAAGATAAAACGTCCATATTCAATGCACAGGCAAATTTTAGGGTTTGGAGGATTAAAGCAAAAGAAAGCAAAGTTATCTCAAGCCTAAAAACCTATTTAAGATGCCTTTGCCATTCAATTTTCATCATTCTTTGCAAGCGGCGTCCAATTTGAAGAGGAGCAGCAATTAGAGAATTTTCTTTTCAAGATTTGAGAGCTCAAGTTTGCTAATTTTCAAAAGTTCATCAATTTTCAAACCAACACACTTTTTACATGCTTTTTTCATACAGAACATCAAATTTTTGAAGGAGGTTAGAGTTTTCAATTTTTAGCAATTTGGGTCTTCTCAGCTCATCATTTTGAATAATTTTTGAAGAAATTTTTCAAGTTGCAGCAGCTGCTTTTTCTTGCATGTTACAGAAATCATCAAAATTTTAAAGATTTGATCATCTGGGTCCTCTTAAAACATTTTTCTGAAGAAAACCCAGATCATAGCTTTTTCAAGAAAATTTTCAAATTTTAGGGTTTTCTTCTTTTTCAATCAGCCCTCTTTTTTTTCAAATCTGATCAACTGGGTTCGTCCCAAATGTGTTTCTGAACAAAACCCAAATGCCAGCTTTTTTGAGAAAATATGAAGAAATTAGGGTTTGCTGCTTTTTCAGTCTGCACTCAAAATTTTCAAAAACGAATGATCTAGGTCTTCTTGTAACGAAATTCTAAACAAAACCCACATCTCAAAAAAAATTGAAAAAATTGTCCATTTGAAAAAGAAAAACCAGCAGGCTAAATTTAGAAAGTTGCTCAAAACTTGTCTGAATATAGGTGAGTTTACAGTCATTCTTCAAGGTTTTTAGTATAGAGTACACTCCCCTCGAGTATAAGACCAAATCAGCTCTCTATCACGACTTCATCAAAATAACTAAGACTGACTTGCACCACATCAAACCAATATTCAACTTGCAAGCATTGGAAAATGCAGGCAACATTGCAGTCAAGCACCTTGGTCACTCCGGACTACTCGCAATAGCATCCATTCCTATTTCAATGCAGAGTTTGGAATTTGTAATCGCTTGCATCAAGCATTACAACCTAGCAACTTGGGAGATTCAATCAGTAGATGGAAGAGTGATTTGCAGTCTGAAACTAGATGTGATTGAAAAATGCTTCTCAATTCCACCTTGGCCTGAAAGTGTGACTATCTCCAAGGAAAAATGTGAAAGAATATGACACATGCATAAGGAGAAATACAGCAAGAAGATTGCATAAAAGTGGATGAAATAAAAACATAAAACTTAGTCAGATTTCCATGATGTCAGCAAGGTTCGAGAAAGTGGCCAATGAGGTCAAATATTTCCTAAAATCGATTGCAGATGGAGAGGATATCCTAGAAAAGTGAAACTTTGTTATTGATAGTATTGTTGCACCTGACATAGACACAGTTTCCAGCTTTCTAGCGGATGTGATCGAGATTTAAAGCAACTTTCTTCTAGAAGCTTTCTTTCCACTTTCTTTCTATTCTTGGAACAATTCTTATCTATTATTTGAAGAGAAAGAAGAAAAAATGTAATAGTTGGCATTTCCTGTTTTTCCTACTTTTTTAGGTGGTTAGGTGTTATCTTCTTTTAGTTTTAGAAATAAAACTTGCATGTTGAGCAAGCCCTAATTGTAAAAGTAAGGAGATTTTAGGGTTCCCTACTCCTCTGCTTGTCTATAAATAAGAACAGCCTTGCTCATTGATTTTCAATGGTTATTGTGATAGCAAATTGCAAGCCTATAATGTAGCAAGTTGTTATTTAGTGTCAATTCACTTTGTGTAAGGACAAGTTTGCAAGCCTCTTTAGCTGCAAGTTCTTGTTCAGTGCATGTGTCTTGTGTTGATGTATTCTAGTTTGATGGTTAAATTGTAAGCCTATTTTGCTACAATCTAGTTATCCCAAAAGTGTAATATTTTGTTCTTGAAATTTGAGGAAATAAAGTCTTGTGCCTACTTTGTTTCCCTAATATAAAGTCTCAGATTTTTGTTTATTGTGTTATGCTTATATGATCTTTATTTCAACTTGCATTGAAAGTAAGTAGATGTGTATTGCGAGAAAAGTTTATTTAAGTATTTATGTCAAAGAATCCTTCCTTTTCCATTTCTAACTCTCTTGCTTTGTGTTTACTTGAGAAGTTAGAAACATCACTAGAGTAGGCCTAGTCATAGTTGAACTTCTAAAACAGAAAATCTCAACTACGACGCTTGAGTTTTATAACCTTGTGCTCTTAGTTGAACAAAAAGATAGGCAGATTAGTTTTAGTTTACTTTCTTTTTAACAACATCAGCAAAGAGGGAGCTTCCCCTCCTAATTTGAAGAGCAGGTTACTGCACATAGTTGTTCATTTCTAATTCGCATTCCAGAGGTGTGAATTAAAATGCCAACAAATTGATGAAGACAATGAGATTCATGTACATAAAAATCTAGAAGATATTTTATGCAATCATGTACATGGATCGAAGCAAAATATTCTTCTCTACTTTGTTTGAGGTTAACTTCATTGTTGTAATCTAGTACACTTGTATGAACTCATTGTATACCTACAAATTCCATCCCTAATTATTTTTTAATTTCACCCCCTAAAGATTCTCAAGAAATAGAGTGATGGATGGTGACATATTCTTTTGCACTTGAGATTTTTTTGTCAACTTATGAGCGTTTAAAAATACCTTAACAAACAATACACTTCAAACATGCATGTGAATTATAGGATTAATGCTAAGTGATTCACATGTGCTAGGATGATTGTACAAAAAATTAAATATGAATGATTATTCTCATCATTTCTCATGTGTTAAGAGGATACCCCCTTGCCAGTGTTGAAATAAATGCAAATTGACCTTTTTATACATGAAACATAACACCAAATTGTAAATATATATGCATACATGCATATTATGTGCAACAAAAATAATAGGCTCCATTACATAAAATGTTTGATTTTGAGTTTGTATTTAAAGTGGATCAAGTTCACAATTGTGAGCTCAACCTCGCAACTACAAACACAATTACATCAAATAGCCTAGTTAGATTTATGTTTGGGAGTATTTTATCATGAATAAGGATTGGATTAATAGTCATTTTTTTGGTTTGGGAGCATTTTATCATGAATAAGGATTGGATTAATGGTTAAAATTGCATAGATAAGACAATTGGACTAGGATTCCATGCACATGAGCATAGGGATATGTGATAAGCATAGGAATAGGTACTAAAATGGAGGGAAGGGGACCCCCAAGGTTTTCATATTTGTGGTGTTTATAAAACCTAAGAATCTCAATAAGTGTCTTTCCCCAGGGATTTCATTAGGAAAGAGATCACAAGGTGTAAAGATTGAATTTCAACCTCAATGGTGAGCCAATCAGGCCTAGATCTCAATCCTTAGGACAATAGGACAAATCTATGTTGGGTGAAAATTATGTAATCAACTTTTCAATAGATTAAACAAGTAGGACTTCAACCACAACTATGTGAGATAAAAATCTCTCCTCTCAGAAAGGGGAGGCACCCTTCTTACTACTAATAGAAGCTATAGTAAAACTGATTAAAGTATTTACATGATACACATTATACTTACAAAATGGGGGGTGTGTGTCACATTCATGCTTCTCTCTTTTTTCAAAGAAGATGTTTACAATGTTTCACTACTGGAAGTTCTTAATTCATGATAACTCTAAACGATCAACAAGCAATAATGCCAATACCTCTATCTTGTTAGAGCAAAGCGTAGAGGTACCAGAAGTGATTAACAATAAACAAGTAAAATAAAAGGGAAATCTCACGAAGGCACAAATTCGTTTCGTAGATTTTTCAATGATGGATCTATGAGAGACGTGTCATTTGTTGCATTAGAAGCACAAAGTCTTCTTAGATGCAGGAATTATTTGAACATGAATGATTACAAGCGCAAAGTCTTGTAGATCATTCAACTAAAGTATCTAAACAATAAACTCAAATCCAAATAAGAAATGAAACACAAATTTTACATAAATTACTTGAAGTCCTTCAAATATCATGCACTAATCACCACCAAAAAAGATCAACTCATAAGATATTGAATCCAACACAAAGTATGGCTTGCAATTGTCTTCTTTATTGATCAATTTCATTCACAAAGTGTGAACACAAAGTTTCACAATTTTGCTTCAAAAAGGGCAGCACTTCATTGCAAAATACTAACGGTAAGTTTTACAATAGAAATCCCTCATATTTATAAAGGAGAGGGATGAGCAAAATTAGGAAATTAGTTGAGAAAAGTTAGGAAAGTTAGGTGAGTTAATTTAGGAAAATCTCACCTAACTTTGACTAAGGTCAAAATGTAATTTGTCTTCATGAAACTACATCTCAGATTTTCAGTGTAATTACATTTTAAGAAAAGACATTTAGGATGTCAGAAACTATTTACAAGATGCGTAAAGGGAAGCATCAAAAAGTTTAACACTAGAAATCAAGAGTTTTCATTGTTCCTTGCTTGGGCACGAAAGTCTTCATACTTCTTCTTGGTCTCCTGCATGATCGTATCATTTGGGTCGACTATGTAATCTACAAGGGTGTGAACTCTTGCGATCGACCTTCTAGTGGATGAATGGATTTTCTTGCACCTATGAAGATGTGTCCTAAAATTATCAATGGTCAGTCGTGTTTCACAAATGACATGCATTGAGGTCTTTGAAAAATTGGCATCCTCAACTTGTTGCATGATGGCTTCTTTGTAGATCTGGGATAGTTCACTTGATCAAAATATGTCACCTTCAGGATCACTTGATGAAATCTGGAGAGAAATTGCAAGGAGGGTGAATCAATAGGCGTTAGTAGAAAAAGTAGCATTAGGAAGCGTGAAGTGAGAAACGATGTTGAGCAAGTGTGAAATGAGCGACGAAGCATGAAAAATGAAGCGGGAGTGAAGAAACAAGGTTTGGAGCAATGATAGAGCAATTTGGAAATGTTGTAGACAAAAACTGCCAAAAGTGCAATGGCACTAAAAATCAATGTCCTTGCACTTAGGGAAATATCTTCAGGTGCAATGGTGTTGAAAATCAATGCCCTTGCACTTATATGTGTAATTTTGGGAAGAATGTGTCAAGGCGCTAAAAAACAACGCCCTGACACTTAGTCTCAAATATTTTATGGCAAGTGCAATAGTGGGTTTGTAGTGGCGTAAGAGTTTCCAACTCGATGAATAATGAGAGAGAGGTGACAAGAATGAAAAAGAAATAACCTAAAATCACTTTTAAGTGATTTGTAAGTGAAATAGAAAAATAAAAAGTCACGCATTTAATTAATGCCTGAAAAGTGGAGAAAACTGGAAAAAGTGCAAAACATTGAAAAATCACCGCCCAACTCAAAAAATGGCTAAGTATGGGAAAAAGTGCAAAACACTGAAAAATCACTGCCCAGCTCAAAAAATGGGCCCAGCTCAAAAAATGGCTAAGTATGGGAAAAAGTGCACAAGTGCTAAAAATTAGCACTTGTGCACCAAACCAACTTTTCACTTAAGTGCAGATGCGTTGAAAAAGCCCGCCCTTGCACTTTCAACACTTAGAATTTCTTTTGAAAATATTAGTGCACTTTTGTCTAGAGCTTTTACACTTTTCCCAATTTTACTAAGTATAAAAAACAAGAGTTTGTGAAGGTACTCGTTTCAAAGGTCTTCGCATGATGAACACAAAGGGATGCTCAAATAGATTGTTTAAGACTTTGGAACACACTTCGAGGTGAATTAAAAATTGCCTCTTTTTGCGTGCTTGAACTTCAAGAACCTCGGAAACAGACAAGTTTCGTAGGGGGGTTATCCATGGAATGAGTGTTGCTTGATTCTGTGATAACAATCTAAAAGAAGACTAAAATGATTTGAAACATTTGAACTAAATGAACAACAAGACCTAATACATAAAATGCATATTTTAGTATGTACAAAAATAAGAATGACAGTTTGTAAGCAAATCTAAGAAGGGTCTAATAGTGTGTACTTGTCACCAAAAGCTATTTTTAAGACCTACTGAGGGACTATTTCACCCCTGGGTGAATGAGTCCTTGTTAGGGATTCCAAAATAACTTTTGAAAATCCTTTGATACTGGATCTTGGCTTCTATTTGACATAGGTCCCAGTGTCTGAAAGTCAAAAATAAATTTTGCAACTTAATATTTGTGGCTTCACAACAATGATGACAACTTGTGCAACAATGCAAAATTGCTCCTTCAAGATCTCTTTGATTCTTCGTCCACCTATAATTTACACATACACAAAGAGGAAAATTTGTTTTGTTTGTATGGGGGTTTTCCTTGGTCATACCCCAAGTTTGGTAATTAAACCCAGATAGAAAGATAATTAAAAAGGAAGGACATGATGAATGAACAATGCTTGCTACAACTCACCACCCTTGAATTCTCCCCTCAGAGGACTGAATTCAAACACATATCTCCAAAGGAACTTGATCTTGCTTTGTTTGATTGATTTGGATGCTTGAAATGCTTGGATTCTCTTAGTATCAACAATGCATGTTAGCCTTCACAAAATGGCGTGAACACACATAGACTTGAACATGAAGTTAGGATCTTGATTACTACAACAAATTACTAATAAATCTACACTTGAATGCTCTTGACAATGATATTTTCTCTCAAAGTCTTGATAATGTATGTTATATTTTAAATGATAAAATGACTATGTATTTATAGGTGTTTATCTAATTTCTCAAAACCTATATTCCAAAAGCCAAAAATTGCAATTTGAATTTGAATCATTAAAATGTTGCCAAAATCATATTTTAAAATGGGTCATAGCACTTAAAGGGGACCCATTTTCCCATGGGTGAATGGGTCCCAACCTATAAGTCTAGGACACACATATTCCATGGTGATTTAATTATTGATTGCATGTATTTAATATCAGTTCTTTTTTTAAAATATGGGAAAAATAAGGCTTTGGAATGCATAATTTGGAAAATTAGAAGATTAATTAAGTCCAATAAATTACGGGATCCAAACATAGTGTGAAATTGTAAAGGTATATAATTTCCTACAAAATATTTAGCCCCCACTTTAGTGAGAGTATGAACTTACACTCAAACTCACACTAAAGTAAACAAATATGTGTTAAGAGGGGTCCAAGTGCACAAATGTTAATGAGATAGGATGACAAAGATCAAGGAGGGTGATCAAGCCCCTAGGATCAAAGATCCCATGGAAAACCAACATAAGCACAAAGGACACACATACATGTAAGATATGTGCAGTAAGACAAGATACACAAGCATACAATGACAAAGCTAGTGCAAAAAGGAAAAAGGAAAAAAAAGGGATGGATCAAGCCTCTGTTATTTGTCCAATAGGAATGGATCAAGCCTAAGTTGTTTGTCCAAAAAAAATACACTCACAAGGGCTAGTGCAGTATGATAAACACTAGGTGAGCCCCAAAGACAAAAATATGAGAAATACACACTTAAGTCATCACAAGGTGTGTACCCACAAATAGATGGTTGATGGGAAAATTCATCACAAAGTGTGTACCCATATGTCAACCATACCAAAAGTTATACTCCCTAATAACTTTAATAAGGTTCCACAAAATGATCAATGTGATATCCAACGCTACACTAAGTCCAAGTTTTGTGAACAAAAGTGAACCAAAAATGTCAAACTGGAAAATGAAACTCACCTTAGGAGGTGTAAATTTCAAAATGAAATAATGCCAATGTATGCCCCCACTTTAAAGGAATTGATAAACACCATGTTGTGAGAAATTACTTTAAATTAGAAATGACAAATGTCAATTGATAAAAGGGTAATGAGAGCTTATTTGGAATGCCTTATGCCAATGATATATTTTCATAGAAACCTACTTCATGAAGAAGGGTTTCCCCCACATGCAATCTCAAAAGATAACACATAAGGGATCCAAGAATTTTGGGTCAGTGTATGTCTTTTCTATAGTGATATAATAGAGCTCAAAACCATCATCATTCCCCAAATACACGTAGAACAACAAACACAAAGGAAGAATGACACATAGAGAGAAAAAGAAAAGAAAATCTTTTGGGACAACATGGAAGAGACTTAGATGTCTCAACGCCTTGCATCATCCCTAAAAGGAAAGCACAATACAAAATAAAAGACAATGTTTATGACAAATAGAAGAATGGAGATACAAATAGAAGAATGTCATGAAAAATTTGCTTCTTTTGTATCCTTGCACCAATAGAGTAGCAAGGGTCATCCAAAGAAGCTTGCAAACATAAAGACACGCCAAGCAACATGATACAAGGGATAGCATTGCATACATGCAATCACAAAGAACATGAAAAGAAAAGAAAGAGAGTATGTAACATGCAAGCCAACCTAAAGCAAGTCGTCTACATCCCAATCTTGCTCATCATATACAAAAGGTGGATAACTAGCCAAAGGAACTATAAAAAGTGTTGTGATAAGAGCATCATCGGGTTCAAAAATGTGGTGGGCTACTCGCATTAGGAGGATCATCATGGTTGCCCCCATCTAAATTTATAGAAGTGGAAAATAACAAATTCAATTCATTATGCACTTCTTCATCAATTTTAGCAATCTCATCATCATCCAAGTTAACAATAATAAGAGGTCTAATGACAATGTCCATTGTATATTCTTGATTTCATTGTGGTGAAGTTTCATGTTGTGGTGAAGGTGGATAATCATCATGCTTTGTTTGAGTTAGTTGTTGATCTTGGATTATTGGTTTATTATTTTCTTCTAATTGACAAGCAATAGCATGATTTCTATGCCTACGCTCTTTAGTAGTTTGATTTCTCATTACACGGTTTTCTAGTTGTGACAGTTAGGAGCAGGTTTATCAACCATCAATCCTTTTTCTTCCCTTAGGGGATGAACAAAAGGGACCTTTGCAAGTTGGGAAACCACTTTCTCTTTAGGTTTATAAAAAAAAATTATGGATTTAGGGGGCACAAATGGATTTGTATGGTTATCTATTTGTCTCCTATAGGACATAGATGGTGGAATGGCATCATAATCAATTTATTTTGGTTCAAGCATAGGTTCATCCAAAAAAATTAGAGCAGGTGGAACAATTGCAGATCTTTCAATTTCAGGTGGGATATTGGCAAAGGATAACTCTTCTATAGGCTTTTCTGTGAAATTTTCATATGATTTAAAGAAGAAATACTCATGAGGTGCAATAGGTTCCATAGGTTCAATCCAAAAGAAATCCAATGAAAAGTTCCCACAAGAAGACAGAGGATTAAATCCACTATGATGCACTGTAAAAACTTGGTTGTTAAATGGAAATTTAAAGCACTTGTGAGTGATCAATGGAACGACATTCATGGAGCACAGCCATGGATAGCCTAACTTCACATGAAATTTATCCAACGTCAGGATGATGGAGAATGATACATTTAGTTGCTTCGGTCCAACTTTTAATGGAAGAGTGATTCAACCTATCATAGGGTGAGCAAAACCATTATGTGTTTTGATCCATGCGTTTGATTATTCATAAGAATCTTGGTAAAGTTCATGTACAAATAAGAATTCCTTGGTGATCACATTCTCTACACACACAAATCAATTAATATCCCATTTGTAGGCTTATCGCTAATTCTTCCAACTATAGAAAGAGGACCATCAAGTGCATGGTTAATTATATCACTATTTGAGAAAGCAATATTAAGAGACAATTTGGTTTGGCCCTTACAAGGTTGAACATCAATTAATCCAATCATGTCATGTATATCATCCTTATTATCACTCTTATCACCATTAGTTATATATTGTATCTTGTCAACATTCATCACATCATTCTTATTATCACTAGCTTTTACAAATGAGATGGAATGATTTGGCATTGGATTGGTAAAGATTTATAAATTTTGGTTGGGTGGGGAAATGGATTTATTTCCTTGATCATTAACACCACCCAACTGGATGTGATTAGAATCAAAGAGGTCTTGCACTATATGTTTAAGATGCTTGCATCGATCTATATCATATCCATTTTTTCAGTGATATTGGTAAAAGATATTTGGGTTATAGTTCAGAGGTAAAGGCTTAGTGGTATCAAGAGGTATAATGGGAGGTAAGGTGATTAAGTTATTTCTCAAGAGTTGCAACATAATCGAATGGAGGGTATTGGGTAACAGGGTGAATTGCCTATTCTTATCTCAAAATTGGTATGGAGTTATTTTTATGAAAACCACTATAGGTTCAACATGTTGGTGTGTTTGAGGTTGATTTATCTATATAAATCCCTTGTTTTATTTCTTAAATGGTTGGAAATTGTTATGAGGCATGGTTTCAAATTTTTCATGATGGGTTGAAGCAGTTTTTCCTATGTGTTGATTAAGTGATTTCTAATAATCATGGAGAGTCATGCATCAATGTGTAAAGGAGGGAAATTTCATCATTCCAATATTATCTTTGATATTTGTTTGTAATTTTAAATGAAAATTCTTTGAAGATCAAAATCGAGAAGTTTAATATTGATTTATGAATAAAGCAGTTGATAACGTGTTATAAAATCAATGACCTTTTCATCTACATTGTGTTTCCATTACATCAAATCAAGTAGGGCCACTTTATGACCAATGTGCACTTGGAAATGGTTGAGAAAGGCATCAAAAAGCTCTTTAAATGAGTGGATTGATTTATTTGATAAGGAACAAAACCATTCCAAGGTTGTATCTTTTAAGGACCTAGGAAAAAGCTTAGCCGAGAGCTTACCTTCAAAAATGAAGTCACTACATAAGGTTGTATATGTTGATACATGGTTGCTAAGATCTCCTTTACCACCATATTTCTCAAATCTAGGTATCTTCATGCCTTGTGGCATTTTTTCACTCAATATCTCCAGTGATAATGGGTCTCTTTTAACATATTGTGAAGGTTTTTTGTTTTGGTTTTGGTTCAATATTGCTATTTGTTGTTCAAGGGATGTGACATTTTACAAAAGTTGACTTGTGATGGAATCATTGGTTGTGTTTTGATATGGAGGGGAATATGGTGGAAGTGTATATGTGTTGGGTGGACAACTAAATTTCAATTTTGTGAGAGGCGGGGGGTTTGGAGATATGATGTTTGAATTCACAAAACTAAAAGGATTCCTAGTGGAAATACCCAAAGTTGGAGTGATATTGTTGGCTGGCTGCATTGTTGTAGTAGTAGGTGGATGAGTATATGAAGGAATAGAGGCTATAGTTGTATGGGGATGAATTTTATTTCTTCCATGAATTTGAGTGTATCTCAAAGATTGAGCACAACTAGCCACTATAGGATTATGATTATCAATAATGTGAGTTAGGCTACAAATAATCTCTAATCCCCATAAATTAGCAAGCATTCTCCTCATGTTATATATGATAGGAACAATAATGCTAGTAATATACTGTGTACTCACCAAGTCTTGAAGTTTTTCTAAGGCTTTATTCATTTGTTTCAGCTTTTCTTGAGGGACATGAGCAACCAAAGTTTCAATATCAATGGAAGTGGTTGATTGTAAGGTGGTCATAGGACATGTGACATTAGGGATGTGGTCCAAAATGGGTTGAATAGTGTCAAAACTATGAGTAAAAGAGTTGGAAAACTCAAGATCCGCAATAGATGTACTAGTGCAGGATGTCATGAGTCTCAAACTATGTCTCCTTGAAGTATTGATAGTAGGATATCAGGTTGTGATACTCATACAAGTTTCACCAAATCAAAATTTTACCCAAAATAGATTAAAAAAAACACTAAATAAAGATAGTAAGCACCTAGAACTAGGAAGCATAATGCAAGTATTGAAGAAGATATTGTAATATTTAGATCTGAAACATGATAATTGACTGATTCTAAGATGCAAAAACATGAAAATATTTTCTTTTAAATGTAAATCTTGATCTTAAATAATGTGCTTTCTTTCACCAATTGAACTAAATGCAAACATCTACAAAAATATGCAATTTCTAAAACTAAAACAAAGATCTACAAGTATAAGAAAATGAAGCAAACACTGACAAATATATGGGTAGAATTTTGCAAAATCACTTGTACAGGGACAGGTTCACCCAAGGGCGAATGAGTCTTTGCACAGGGTTTTGAAATTTTGAAATTTGAGTGTTTGATCTGATATTTAAGCTCATTTTTCCTAATTGCAAACAAATTATTCAGTGATAGTATTTCCGTATTTTATGATTAAATGTAAATACAATTTGCATGACAATGTGTAAATAAAATGACAATTTTATAATGCAATTTTGAATGAAATTATAATTTAAATGATTGAAACACACCTTAATGCAAGCTATTATGCAATATTTTTGGATTTTTATGATTTTAGATGATGTAAATATGTAATATGTAACCCTAAATGAAATGAAAAAAAAGATAATGCAAAATCTAGATATAGAGTTTCAAGGACCTCCAAATTAGAAAAAGTATGATGTAAGAATGTTAGGTTCACCAAAAGGAAATGGAGGGAAAGGGGTCCCCAAGGATTTTATATTTGTGGTGTTTATAGAACCTAGGAATTTCAATAAGTGTCTTTCCCCAAGGATTTCATTAGGAAAGAGATCACGAGGTGTAAAGATTGACTTTCAACCTCAATGGTGAGCCAATAAAACCTGGATCTTAGTCCCTAGGATAATAGTACAGATCTAAAGCCAAACTAAAATGATTTAAAATGCTCAAAATAAATGAACAATGAGACCTAATACATAAAATTTAGATTTTAGTACATACAGAAACAAAAATGATAGTTTGCAGGCAGATCTCAGAAGGGTTTGATAGCATATACCTGTCACAAAAAGCTATTTTTGAGACCTACCAAGGGATTGGTTAGCCCCTGGGTGAATAGGTCCTTGTTAGGGATTCCAAAATAACTTTTTACAATCCTCTAATATTGGATCTTAGCTTTTATTTGACATAGGTCCCACTATCAAAAAGTTTCGCAACTTAGTTTTTGTGGCTTGACAACAATGATACCAACTTGTGCAACAATTCAAAATTTCTCCTTCAAGATCTCTTCAATTCTTCATCCACCTATAATATGCACATACACAAAGAGGAAAAAATGTTTTGTTTGTATGGGGGTTTGCCTTAAACCCCAAGTTTGCTAATAAAACCTTGACAAAAAGATAATGAAAAAGGAAGGACATGATGAATGAACAATGTTTGCTACAAATCACCACCCTTCAATGGCTTCCCTTGGAGGATAGAAGTCAAACACATCTCTCCAAAGGAACTTAATCTTGCTTTTCTTGATTGATTTGGATGCTTGAAATGCTTGGATGCTCTTAGGATTAACAGTGTATATAGTCCTTCACAAGATGACATGAACACACATAGGCTTGAACATCATGTTAGGATTTTGATTGTTCCAACAAATGACTAATAAATATGTTCTTGAATGCTTTTGACAATGATATTTTCCCTCATGAATTCTTGATAATGTATGCTAGATTTCAAATGATAAAATGACTATGTATTTATAGGTGTTTCTCTAATTTCCTGAAAATTAGATTCCAAAAGCCAACAATTGCAAGTTGAATTTGAATCATTAAAATGCCACCAAAAACATATGTTAAAATGGGTCTTGGCACTTAAAGGGGACCCATTCACCCATCGGCGAATGGGTCCTAGCCTATAAGTTTAGAACACACATATTCCATGGTGATTTAATTATTTATTGCATTTATTTAATGTCGATTCTTCTTTTAGAATATGAGAAAAATAAGGCTTTGGAATGCATGATTTGGATAATTAGAAGCTTAAATAAGTACAAAAATTAAGGGACCCAAACATAGTGTGAAATTGTAAAGGTATACAATTTCCTACACTACAACTACAACCAAGACTGGTTATACAAGCCCAACTATGCACAAAATGCACCATTTGTAGCTATATGAATGTATTAAGAAAACACCCCAAACTAGGCATGAAACTAAATGGTTTTCACATTTATATTTGGCTTCCACTTTGAGGTGCATGAGAATCTCTAAGTATGAATCATGCCTATCTAAGTATGTAGCATTCCCAAGCATGCATAAAGTAAATGCAACAAATAAATGAACCTATTATCCATATAGAAAAATTAGAAGCATCTATATGTATGTGGAAAGGCAAGGTCCAAATTGGTCCTCTCAAGATAGGTGCTTGGGTTAATGTTGTCTTGAGTGCTTCAAAAGAGTTTTGGTATTCTGTTGTCCACTCAAAATCTACATCTTTATGAGTAAAACAAATAAACAGGATGCAATTTTACTGAAGTCCTGTATGAATCTCCTATAGTACCCAACATGTCTTAGAAAACTTCTTGCATCTCTTTGTTTTTTGGGTACAAGGAGTGTTGAGATTACTTTAACTTTATTGGGATCCACTTGATTGCCATCCTTTGACACAAAATGTCCTAGCACAATCCATTGGGTCATCATCATGAAACATTTCTCATGACATGTAGGGATAAATTGTGTTCTTGACACCTTTAAGACCTTCTCTAGGTTATTAAGTGCTTCATCATATGTGTCCCCATAAGTGAAATCATCCATGTAGATTTATGTGGAGTCATGTGCAAAATATGAGAATATACTCAACACTACCCTTTGGAAAGTGGTTGGAGCATTGCATAGCCCAAATGGAAGGATGTAATAAGCATATGTGTTCGACAAGCATGTGAAGTTTTTTTTATCCTGGTCCTCTAGAGCTATTCTAATTTGGTTATAGCCATCAAATCCATCTAGAAAGGAGAAGTATTTTTTGCCTGCTAGGGAGTCAAGCACTTGATTATCAAAAATATAATAAATGAATGGTAGTGGAGAGTGGTTTTTTCTAGTAGCTACATTTGATTCTCTATAATCCACACACACTCTTTACTTTCCTCCTTTCTTTGGAAAAATCACAAGAGGTGAAACTGATTGATTATCAAAAATAGGATAAATGAAGCCTGCATCAAGATTTTTTTGTAACTCGTTTTGACAATCTCTCTTAGTGTAGGGTTCATTCTCCTTTGGAGTTGTCTTATTGGTTTGAACCATCATTAATGTATATCCCGTGCATACACAAGGTTGGTTCAATCCCCTTCATGTCATGGTAATCCCATGAAAATGTTGTTGTGTGTTCCTTTAGCACAATGGTTAGGAAAGTATGTTGTTTAATAGTTAAGTGATTGCTAACATCAACATTTTACCTGGTACGATTTAGAAATTCTTGGATGTTATTTGAATAGATGAAAGGTTAAGTCCTACTATGTTTGGGACACATTATTATGGTAGGAAAGTATGAAAATTTTGGGATATTGACTTAGATGAATTGGTAGGGATAAAATTTTGTAGAGGATCTTGCAGACCTGTCAAGTAGTCATGTTGTTATGGGTCCCTACCGCAATTATTTTGTATGATGTGTGTTATTAAATGATCCTCATTTTGGTTGATTAACAAAGGGTTACATTCAATAGTCATGAGGGTTTGTAAGGAGTATTGGTCTTGCTCATCTAGGGTAGACAAAATGGTCTTCTCTAAGTCTGCATGAGGCTAGGCCGATGGATAAAAGACTAATTTCTTAACTAGTCACATTTCCATTTGAGATAACCATATTTTTAGACCTACAACCCATAAATGCATTTGTTGTTGCTAGCCATGGTCTTCCTAGAATTAAGGGATAGCCTATAAGGTTAGCCTTTGGTTGCAATACCATGAAATATGTAGGGTACTCCCAAGAATCTAGTGTTATGACCAAGTATTTAATGATGCGCTCAAGTTTAACTATTGACCTATCTACCAATTGTAGGATAATGGATATAGGTCAGAGGTCTATTAACTATAAAATTTGCATTGTTTCCTTAGTCATCACATTAATAGTTGCTCCTAAGTCAATAAAGGTGTTCTTTATGAGAGTGTCATTCATCTTAACATCCACTACAAGACTCCCAAGATCTGCATACTTAGGGACGGTTATGTTTTCTAACATAATTTCTGCAAGTTTCCCTAAGACATGTATAGTCTATGGGTCTTTTCTCTTCCTTCTTGGATTTTTTAAGGAAAATTTCTCCCACTATTTTAGTGTAGATGGGAATATCCTTGATGGCTTGGATGAGGGGTATCTTTATACAAAAATCCTTAAGTTGTCCCAACAAATTAGTTTCGACTTCTATCTAATGTTTTTGAACAGTTGATCATTTAGGGAATGGAGGTTGTAGACTTGAATTGGTTTGGTTAACCTGATTTGACGCAGGCTGCATAGGTGGGTTTTCCAAAGTCTTTACTAAGGGTTCCTCATCAATCAAATTAGTGATTTTAGGGGATGAATGCATATACAATATTTTCCCCATTTTGAGGTGGAAATCACTCAACTCTACCCTATAAGTAGGATATTGAATAGCCTCGCTAGTATAGGCCTATTGAAAATGCTTGTTATCTAGGTGAGGTGCAGGTTGGGCTAGTAGTTGAGGTGCTCTAGGTGGACGAGGTGATGGATTTGTCTTGAGGGCTACAAAGGTTGTTGTGGTCATTGATAATTCATATGTTGGTTTTGCCATTGTTGGCTTTTTTGCAATTAAGATTGTCATTGGTTTTGTTGTAGTGGAAATTGGGGGTTGTAGTTGGATCCTTGATAGTTTTTTTGTGGCCACATGTTTTGTTGCTGCTGATTCCAATTTGGTTGAGGATTTTTCCATTGGTTTTGTGTATTTTACCAAGGTTGAGGGTTCCAAGTAGAGAAATTTTGATTGCTAACTAGAAATGGCATATTATAATTCAAAGGATCTTGAGGCATACCTTGTCTTGGCTGGCACGGTTTCCTTTGAGAAATTCAAAACACTTGTCCATCTTCACCCTCCAGTGCTTGAATTTTTTTTTCCCTAGTATGTTCTAAAAAATAATTACCACTCTTTTACACTTGCAATTATCTTTTCTCAGTTTACAATTAGGGTAGTATTTAGTAAGGATTGCCTTTACCTCTTCTTGCTTCTTCACATGTAGAGCATCCAATTATGTATCCAAATGGCTTATGATGTCTTTTTTCATGGTTGATAGCTAGTTACTTAGATCCATTGTAGAGATTCCATTAGATATCTTGTTGATGGAAGATGTTCTATCTCCTCTAACCTTCTTTGTGAAAGACCTTGAATAGTTCCTGCATGCCTTACAAATCTCCTCAAATTGTTCTTGAGAATATCTCCCACCCCATTGAGATTAATTTCATCCATACAGTCCTCATTAATCCCTCTTAAGAATATTAGCTTTAGAGACTCATCATCTAGAGCCTATTTTGGTGAGATTTCTTAAGGAAAAACTAGAATCTTTCCATGTAGTCTTCCAAAGATTCATCCTCCTTTTGAGACATCCAAAAAATGTCATCTCTTCTTTTGTCAATTCCTTTATAATAGTCATATTACTTCTCCGAGAACTTTGTTTTCATAGTATTCCAATTAAGAACATCTCTTCATAAACCCATAAACCATCTTAAAGTAACATCCTTCAAGGTTGTTGGAAACAATTTGAGCCTATGTGCATTTTTTGCATAATCATAGCTTTTACACAGCACATCAAGCTCAAACAGGAAGGTATATGAATCCTCGGTAACCAAACCATAGAAGACAAGCAATGTTGAAGGAGGTATGTTCTTTAAGGTAGTTGCTCTCTCCTGGTTGGCAATGGGGAACTCAAAAGTTACATGTTTTGTTGGGTCATCCATTGCTGCATCAGACATGATTTGGAAGGTCTCCTTTGTATCCGCAGTGGATTTTTGTGTTAAGGGGAGAAATCTTCCCAAAGCATCTCACTGCCTCCACATACAAAAGTTATGAATTTTTGTGTCAGTGAATCATGCACAATGTTAGTAAAACATTTTGGTGTTGGTGGATTAAAACTTAATTATCCTAATGCTAGAAACAAAACTCTAAACTAAGAAATCTCAAAGGAACATAAGAGAATCTTGAATGTATCACCATCCCTAACAACGATGCCAAAAATGTAAGGCCCAACTAATTCTCAATGAACTTGGTGATAGACACACAATTTAGAGGTGGTTCTTAACTAAACAGTCTATTAAACCCTTGTAAAGACCCTTTTTCTGTGTGTTTTATTTCTTTGTTTTATTGATCAAATATGCATTTAACTGTTAGATATTTGCCTTCTAACCCTAACACCATTCAATTATCAACTAGGGCTAACGTAAGCTCGTGATGATGTTGGCACTATATGTGCATTTAGATATTTTGTACTGCCTATATCATCTAGTATAGGTGGTTGACATTGAAATAAAGCATGAACTATTGAATAGGAAAAAGGATTAAACCTGGAACTATTGCTACAACTAATCACAACTTAAGACTGTGACTAGTTCACTGCTAAAACCTGAACTCTGTAATTAACTTAACACTAAAAATGAAGTATAAGACAAGATGTCATTCACATACAGTAAATGAGGAATCTAATTGAGATGACTACAATAATGAAAACATCTAATGTAACAAAAAGTTAAAGTGCGAAAATTAAAGTGGAGAAAAATTACCTTAAGTGGCCCTTGCTCGAGTTATTGTATCCACAAAATAAAATTAAATCTACACTTCTTGAATCAACTAAACATAATGATAAATTGAAACCTCTTCATTGCATATAAGTAGATTTCATGATCTAACAAGAATCTTGAGAGATATCTTATTCATGAAAGCATAATAGAAAACTAACAAAGTATTGTTTGTGTAATAGAAAAAAATTGTATCTATTTGAACATATCCACACGCTATATCTACTCCTCAACCACCAAGCCAACTATATAGGTTTGAGGGAGGTTTATTAGAACGAGGACTCAAAATAGAAAATTAAATGCAAATTATCACTCCCCTATGAAATAGAGAGTGACAAAGTCTGTATAACTAAAATTGTAATTGAAAGGATGGAAGAAGATGATTAGGACTAGAACTCTATTCTTAACGGCATAGCAGAGAAGTGTATTATGGGCATAGTCACATTGGCTTCCCAATGACTATAGACTCCTTCTTCCTTCAGTTTTCTTATTAAATGGCTTGGTGATTCACAGTCATCCTCATTAATGAGCACTTCCTTTTCTACAACTGTTGCATTATCTCCGTCTGATATCCTTTGGCTACAAGTTGCGCTTCCTAGTTGTTGTGAGTTACAATCTACTTACTTTCTCTTCTCAGTTGCAAGGAGTTAATTCACCTATCATATACACAATATTAATAACCATGAATTAAACATAGATTCATAATGCATTCCATACACACTCACACATTTAATCATGCAATTACCAACATATCATAATCATATTTTCATACATCAAAACTTGGTTCAAGTTGCATGAAGGACATAAAAAGATAGATACGTTTAAGAATACATATGAAATGAGTATCTGAAAATGTCTAAAAGCATGAACTAAAACAACAGAAACTAGCTAATACTTGGTCCCATCATCATTCATTCAATTAAGCCAATTGATAAAGTCAGGTGTCAACATGTGAAAAATGAAAGTTCTCTGGTTCACACAAAATTTGGCAAGTAGCCTCAGAATGATGTCCCTAGGTCCCTTACAAAATGATTTCTCTCTAGCTTTCAAGAATTGTGAATGTTTAAAATTTCTGTAACCCAATAATATTTTTGGTTGATGTTGATTTCCAGTCCACTTGGATGCTCCTAAATCAAACACATCAGGTAGAAATTTTGTGAGAACAGGCTCACAAAATTGGAGTTGAATAGTAGAACCATCCTTTCAGATTATAATTGATATGTAACGAACTCCATCACTGTGATAAGTGCACATGAATTTATTTCTTTTTCCTCCTCTTCCGACATCTTGTTAGAATATTCACCACCCTCTTCGAATAACTCTACACTCCCTTTCTTCTTCCTCTTGTGGACACATTTCCACCATAAACTATGTTCCTCCTCCAAAGGCTCTCTCCTCTTTGATCCTCCTTTATGGGATCCATCCCACCATCAATTGACCACCTCCACCAAAATTTCACATCATTCCTATAACTACTTGCAACATCATCACCAAAATATGTATCTACAACTCCATGGAAATTAAAGATTTCCATGTGCTTTTCTTCACACTCTCCAGACCTCATCATAGTAAAAGAAGGGAGATAAACATCATCACAAAATATAATAATATTCACCTTTGTTGTGATATCTCCCTCATCGCTATCAACTGTGACTTTTCCTTCTTCACCCTTCATTGTAATGAAAATCTTTTCCGTCCATTTTTTTCTATTTCCAACATCTTCAATAAAAAATCATCTTCATCTTTGCCATTCACTGTAACATCCTCATATTCCATTGTTGCAACTTCAATTCCCACAATTGCATCTTCATTCTTCTCATTTTTGATAGCCTTTTCTACATTCTTCTCTTTGCTTCTCCCTTCTTTCACTTCCTCAATTATTGTTGCAACATCTTCTTCATCTTCATTTTCAGCTACTATACTCACATCTTCTTTTTCATCTTCCTTCGTCTTGCCTTCATCAGGGCATTCTTCCACTACACATTCTTGCTTCCAATTGCTCTTAACTATCTCTCTATACTACAATACTTCTAATGTATCCATCCTTGCATTTATATCCACGATCATCAAGGAGATCTTCCTCTTTTGATACTTGTTCTAGCCTTCCCATATCATGGGCTTCTTCCTCATGAGTATACCCATCTCATTTTTTGTTGCAATCTGTCACTACCACATCACACATTCTAAAAATAAAAAAAATTATTTGCAGCTTCTAGTTCTCACTGCTTGGGACTTCTCTCTCACACCTACAATAGTCCACATGAGCTCTTCACAAATGCACTTCCTCTATCCACCCATTGGTCTTGGTATAGGCTACCTCACGTTCGGTGCTCTACCTATATGCTCAAGACCTCTGGCTTTGATACCATTTGATGCAATGGGACACCTATTACTTCCAAAACATACATTCACACAATAGGCAATTCACTGCCCACAAATAAAAATATCAATGGCACAAAAATTGCAACAAAGCTACTCAATTTTATTCAATTTCACTTCACAATCAAAAAATACATCTGCAACAAATTAATTACAATATTTGGCCTCTCATTGGCCTCTCAAATTTTAGAAACTCCAATATTTCCTCTACCCTCTCACAACTCTCTTCAAGCCCCTCACATGGGATGAGATCCCTCCTCAAACTCTACATGAGTAATCTGTTTCAAATCAACAATCACTTTTTTTTAAACATTGTGTGGGACATCTATGCTTGGATTTCCATCTCCTATACCACACTCTGCAATCTCACCTTGGTTTTAAATTTCGTCCCTTTGTCTTCTTAGTAGTCCCACCTTCTTTTCTCCTTTTTTTACATTTTAATTTGCCTTAAAATTTAGGCATTGCAAAGTTGATTTTTTTTAAAATAAATGTCCACTTCAACCATTCAAATTCCTTCCTCATGTGCTCAGTTCATTTATTTTTGTTATCTATTCACATGCCCATGAAAACTTTCCAACTGCACCTTATACTATGCTTCCATTTTATAATTCATTTTCATTTTTAATAATTTTCTCTAGATCACACGCCACTTTCATATCTTCAAAAAAAAAATTACCATTCAATTAAAAATGTTTAATAAACATTCATGCAAGTGTAAATCCAAACTACACAAGCTTTGCCAACAACCTGTGCTAAAATGGGAGCTTTACAATAGGGCATGTATAGCCATTAAATCATAAATAATATAAGAATTTCATCAAATTTTGTAGTTGTAATTTCCCTAGTAGACACAAATGCAAAACATTGATGCATAGACAAGGCACATGAATTATTAAAAAAAAAATGTCAAATAAATGTGCATGAACTAGATTTGTTGAAAAGGATTTGAAAAGTTTTAGGAAAATACAATCAATAGGTGTAAATCCAAGTTTGAAAACCTTTTTACCACCATCCTCCATGCCTATATGAAAATGGAAACTTAGGAAGAGGATATGGAGTTCTACCAAAGCTTCACTAGTAGAATTTGGCAAATAAATGACTACACGACTAAAAAATTTAGTCACAACAACTAAAAATGACTAAATTTTACTATTTTTTTGCAACTCAGCTACAAATGAGTAAATAAACGACTAATTTGGTCGTTGAATAAAAAATTATTTATTCACACAAATAAAAATAACTAAATATCTAGTCATTTATTTAGTCAGAATCCATTTGAATAAATCATTTAAGGAATCAAGAATCAATAGCCCACCAAAATACTCTAAAAATTTAATAAACATACTCTAAAACTTTCGTCGAAATCTTTTTTTTAGGCATAGCCCACCAAAATGGAGTTTTCATTTTAATAAACATACTCTAAAACCTTCATCAAAACCTTATTTTTAGGCATAGACCGCTAAAATGGAGAAGTGTTTCAATAAAGAATGATAGAGAATGGTAAGGAGATGTGCGTGACAGGAGGCATAAGATTCATTGTTGCTTACCTCATTACTACACTACTCAACAAGGGTTACACTGTTCATGCTACTATTTGTAATCTAGGTATTTAATTGACATATATTTGCATAGTTTCCAATTCCTTCAAATGCTTTTCAAGTATCAATGTATCCTATATAGGGCTTATAATGATTTATTTTAATTAAAATAAATAAATAAATGATGTAATTGCCTATGATTAGATAATGTGCAGATCTCCTAAATCTTCCCCAGCTTGCTATCCTCTTTGGCACTGTATGAACTTTACTCCAATTGCTAGGGTTTTGTGTGTGACATATTAAATACCTTCATGACAGTGGCTTTTAAATAGATCCTAGTCTTTGCTTTAATCTTTATCATGGTAACCCTTGAGTTCCATAATCCACCTTCAATCTCTTCGAAGAATGTTGTCTTAAGCTAGATTGCATAGTATGCATATAAAGAAAGTCCTTCATACTTGCCATTGTTCCAAACCACCACTCACGTCCTTGCTTAAAATGTTGCCTCCCTAAGCACAATAGTATGTTTTAAAATCATGGTTTCCAATGATTGACAATTAAGGTCACTACTTTCATCAAGATACAATGAGATTTTTGTCTTCAAACTCAAAGCATCGTGCAAAATAACATTGTGAATTGTTAATTGTGTAGGGTTTGATTTTCTTGCACATTTACTGCTTTGCTAACCATCTTTAAGACTGGATATTGCACCCTTAACTGCAATCTCAAATAGCTCACTCACTGTCACTTGAAGATTCATTTGATGAGCATCCTTCTATAAAATCAAAATATTCCTTATAGATTGCCCACTTACTACAGGGGATTCATTGTTTCATGGTATTGTGGGTCTTAAGATACTTCAACCTAATTTCCACTACTTCATAGTCCACAAGGTATTATTCACTATTCTCCCATCTTTGATGAGTCACAAAACACTGCTCAAACATGCAATCCACTAACTCCATTATACAATGCCTAAGAAGAAACATTGAACTTGTGATTACCACTGTTACTTCATTTGGATAGCCATTCCCTAATTTTATTTGCCTTGTCTAACACTGTCAATAGCAGTTGAAAAACCCTTAAGGTTAGTAAGGGGGTAAGGAAACTCACTGTTAAAATCTCCACTTTACTATGCAAGGTTTGAACTTTATTTTCTTGTCACTGCTTAGCCTCTTTTTGATTGTCACACCTCAAGTGACTGTCATTATTCTTACCATAGATTGCATTTAAAAATGTCACTGAGCTACATATTGTGTTTTTTCCACAAAGGATTGTCACTCCAATTTTTTTATAACATCTGTTGTTTTTAGGGTTTCTCTTTGCGATCTCCTCTTATTAGTGGCCATGGAAATTTTGGATTAGTTGATGCAGATCCTCCTGCTGCCATGCGATATACAAACGCGAGATAAGAAGTAGGTATTTATTTTTGTTCCATGTGCTAGGTTGGAATTTTTTTAGCTTACTTCTGCATTTTCAATGTTTGTTTCCACAGGATACAACAATGAATGAATTTATAGCTAAAGATTATGTAGGTTGCTAGCAATGTAAATCTTGCATGATTTTTTTTGTCTGGTAGCAAGAAACAACCTTATTAACCTTGTTGAATTTAATTCTTAAAAGGTGTTTTTGATTAATTATGATGTACTGTTAAAAGCTTTTAGCTATAGATTTTATCGTTCTCCTTTGTAACCTAAAATGTTAAGGTAATTAATTTTGTGAGGCAATGGAGGAGTATATAGATTTCTAGATATACAAATAATAGTTGAAGAAGATTAAAGAAGAGTGTTGTGGCTGCTTTGGCCCCCTTGGCACCAACATATAGTGTATTGGTTGGATTTGGACCTTGAGCTTAACCAACTTATATAAGGGGGTCTTGAAAAATAGTTGTATCTCAATCTATGTCCATCAAACTTTGGTTATTTTCTAAAATTATTGAATTTGCTTAAGTGTGATTGTATGATCAAATCCAACATCAAAAATTGTTGTAAAAGGAGGTTACATGGGCTTGATATGTGAGGAATTGGGAACATTCTAAAAGTGCACACAAAATTGTTTCATGCTTTTTTTTGAACTTTTTCATGTTTTTCATGTTTGTTTTCTTTAAGTGAACAATTTTTAAAATTGAAAAGCCATAGAAGCAAATATTTGGGAAAATATTGGGCTAGGGTTAAGGTGAGAGAAAAATAAGAAAAAATACTCAAAATGAGAAAAACCATAGCCCTTGGTTTTTTTGACTAAAATATTGAATTTAAATGCAAAAGAATTGAGATTACTCGCCAATTTTCCAAAGGATTTCAATTTCATTGGAGGTAAATCTGACAAAAATTTGGTCAAAAAATTGGCAAAAATGCTTTGACCTAATAAATTCAATTTCTCATATGTTTTCAACAATTTATTGACAGACGTGGTGATCAAAGATTTATTGGAAGAAATCATGATAAATTAAAGATGTATACTTCCACACACAGTAAAGCCATACCCTAGGATTTTTTAATATGTTCCAATGCTTCTACATCTATTAACTAATACACATATACTTCATAAAAAACTGTCATTTTTTTCTCCTCTTTTTTCAAATTTTTTTAATACAAACATTTTTTTGTGTATTTTTGAACCACTCATCCTTCGTCTTTAATGAGCATGCCTGGTATTATATAAACACTTGGAAATAATGTCATTATGTGAATCTTTGGTATGGACAAATAGAGCTTGCTAATTACGAAAGTACTAGTACATGCTAAAATATAAATGAAAAATTAGGGAAATTATAACTTGAGAATCATTGAATGAAATAACTAAATGATAGTGCTCACCTGATTAGCTATACAAGGCTATATGCTAACTGTTAAGAGCAAGGAAATGGGAAGTCATGATCAATTGAATATGACATAATTTTGTGTACAACAGAAACAAAAAATGGCACAAAATTATGATTGGCTATCTTAGAGATATTGGTTAGTCTGGTTGTAACTGTGTTGAACGATATACAAGTGGTTGTGCTAATGCTTATTTTGTTGACGATAGATGTGAAGAATGTGGACTATTGCACAATAAATAGCCTAAGTTCAACCATTACTGTGTCAATTAATTGAATTGGAAAATTGCAACTGACAACCAAGAGGCCTCTAAAATAATAGCCAAAACAGGTGCAAAAAGCTTGAGTTACAATCTGAATTGATGGTGAGTGGAAGCATAAGATAAGAATGTTTTTGGCAAGACTTGTGAGGTAGTGCTCACTATAGATAGTTTAGGGAAGGCGATACCAATGCTATTTTTTCTATTGAGGGTACTGCTAGTTTCTAATTGGCTTCTAACATGGATGGGTGGCTAATTTTTGGTTCGATTAGCAAAAGTATTTAAGCCTCTGTGCTAGTAGAGTTGTCTTCCCTACTCAAAGGGACTTCACTGTTGCATGTTGATTGGGATTGTTTTCCAATTGATTCTTCTTGAATCTTCTTCAACTATTATTTAACAACAAAGTAGAGGCAATGTAAAACATTATGAAATTAGTTCACAAAATTAATTATCTTAACATTTTAGGTTACAAAGGAGAATGATAAAATATAGAAAGAAAGTAGAGTATTGTGGTTGCTTTGGTTCCTTTGTTTCCCATAGAGATAAAGTCAGTATAGTGTGGCAACTTTTCTTGGATCTTGATGTCTTTGGATCTTGATGATAGTGTGGCAAACTATGTGGAAACATTTGCTTTTGATGACAGTGTGTGGATGGAACTTTGTCTTGGATGACAGTGGAAGTAATTGCTTGATTGGAACTTTTTTTGGCATTGTACTTGATGACAATCAATTGGAACTTTACCTTTTTTGCTTGATGACAGTATAACTTTGCTTGGTGACAATGATGTTTGTTAATGACAGTTGTTTGATATGAACTTTGCTTGATGACTATTGCTTGTTGAGAGTGACATGTTTAGATAGTTTGAAGAGGTTTGTTGTTGTATGGTGGCAGTGGGCAGTATGTATCTAAGTCATTGTGGATCACTAGTATAATGATATTTTTCTTGAGTGCTAACAAGTGTAATGGTTTCAGTTGTCTTGCCTCACATATCTTGGTGTAATTGATAGTATCTCTTTGCCTATGTCAACATTTGATAGTAAGCGGCATGGTTGTTGCAATACTAGCTTAGTACAATGGAGTATCTTGATGTGCATGCCATTATTGTTGGGTTAATGCTACTTTGTGCTTGGATAGTTGGTCTGACACTAGTCTTCTTTTGCTAGTGCTATGAGGATTATCCATTTTTTCAAGGACAATCTAAAGTGGTAGTGACAATAAAGTGGTATAGTTGTGTTATCCTCGAATCCAGTTGGGTTTGATTCATGAGAAAACTCCCTACAAAACTAGTCTATTCCGTAGGCTTGTGCACTCTAAGCATGCAAAACTAGGTGAATTTCAATTTTCTTTTATGTGTGGTCCTGAGCCTCTAATCGTCCGCTCATCTTTCATCATTTTTCAAAAAAGCTTCAAAACGAAAATTTTGTTGATTTTCAGTTTATGGGAATTATAATTCTTTTTGCCCATGTAAGGGCGCTATTTTTCAGGGCTTCTACATGAGTAGTTAGAATTTTTTTAAAGTGTAGCAACACTGATTTTCAGTGCCACTACACATCCTTCTTTTCCTCCAAGTGTAAAGGCAGTGATTTTTAACGCTTTCACATTTTTTGTTTTGTGTTTTTGAATAATGCAAGGGTGGCCTTTTTCACTGCTCTTGCATTCTACCGCCTTCGCACGCATGAGTTAATGAAATTTGTGTTGACGACTTCATTAATGACTTTTTAATTGCTTTTAAAGTTGTTTCTTTTTCATTTTATGGTCATTTTGTTTGTATAACCTTTTGATCGTCTCCTCGTGTGGGTTTGGTGGAAATTTCTCAGCGGCTTTTTATCAAGTCTTAGTCTAGGGTTTTCTTTATACATTATCTTTCAGGTTCGATTATGTCTCATGCTTCCTTCTTATTTTCAATCGAATACGTTTTCTCTTTATTCTTATGATTTATCATTTCTCTTCCAATGTGATTAAGATTAGTGTCAATTCTTTTTATGTTTTTATGTTTTTACAACCTAGTTTTGTGAATTTGATGAGTCATCTATGTTTAGGGTTTATTATTTTATGCTTTCTTTTATGTCAAAATTTGTGCCTATGGGAACCCTAGTTGGAAAAGTATGGGTTATAGGTCTTTCTTTCTTTGCCAAATCAATCTAAACTTCCCAAGAAAGACGTTATCTTTTGAACTTTCTGTAAAACCCTTCATGTAATCACATAAAAATTAATGTCATTGCATATTAGATCTTCCACTCTCATGTCAAGGCATTGGTATTCACCGCCATTACATATTGATTCGAAGATGCAAACTTCCCAAGAGTGACAACGGTAATTATTAGCTTCACCACATAAACCTTCCATTCATCTTAAACATTGCAATGTATAAGCAACCATTTTTAGCACTTCTACATAAGAAGACCTTCCCCTAAGATGGAGTGGTGACATAATTTCCTACCTTTGCACATGAATTAGTGAATTTCAAAGCAAAGAAAAAGTGGACATTTTTAGCACTAGTACATGATATTTCTTCCCAAAAGATGTACAAGCGTCATTTTTTACTGCCCTTGCATAAAAGATCTTCCTCACATGTAGAAGCAAGATTTTTCACCACTATCACAAACAAGTTTTCCAAAAAGATGTCAAAGTGTTAAAAATCCCCGTCATTGCATTAAGAACTTCCAACAATTCCAAGGCAATGCAAGGGTGACATTTTTCAACGCCACTATAGTAAGTGAATTTCCCATGATGAAAGGGCATTGAATTTCAATGCCTTTGCACAAATTTCTAAAAATTTCACTAACATTTAGAATCCTCCAAAAATTCATTTCGAGCTCCATTCCTTCTGCATTCACTCATTTCATTGCTCTATTGTTCATACCTGCTTGCTCCAATGTGCTCACCTAGCTTTTCACATTCCCTCGCTTCTGTAAATACATATTCTCTTAATGTTTGAAATTTTTTATTTCCTCGCAACTACCTTCTATTAGGCATTCATTAAAGGATTTCATTGCAATATATCAATGATCTCTTGGTGCATTTAATGACAATAGAGGAGTCTCATTCTTCAAGAAATAAATATAAGATGAAGTACAAATATCAAGGTGTCTATCCACTTACAGTTGTCACATCCAAGATCAAGGAGATCAAGGATACTGACATCGGGCACCTTGACATGGATGACTTTGTCAAGAGAACATAAAAGCAACCCCTAGAAAAGGATTTGGAGTCCATTGTTCATGGTAATCTTCATTGGGTTGCCTCTTTCCGGTAGCAGCTCATTGTTTAGAATTTGTTCTATAGGTTGCCTCACACTATGTTAGAGATGACAAAAGTTTTAGAGACTCTTCAGGACAGATTATGATGAGGTTGGATGCAAATTTCTTTCATGTAGTTTTCAAGGTCCCAACCATGGATAAGTATACAAATATGTTTATTCAACATGCCCAAGAGGCTTATGACAGGGATCAAAATGAAGCCAAGCAGTTGATCAACACAAAATGGTTAAAAAATCTAAGACCCACCATTACAAGATGGCCTAAAAGTCTCCCACACAGTGATTTCAAAGAGGATGTCTATGATATGATCACTCTTTTAAGTAGAGTGAAAGGATTACCAACTTCATCAAATTTTTAGGAATGGATGTATGAGTACATCAGAATCATCAGGAGAAAGGACTTACATTGATAGGGGTGCTCAAATCAGTGATGAAATTCATGAACAACTTATCAATGTGCATTCTACCGCGAAGTTCTATATGACCTCATATCTAGTGTATGTTGTTGCTGCTATGAGACAATATCCAAGTATATCAATGGAAGGAAATAGAATTCTTGTGCCAGTGTATAAGTTCTATCATCATATCACTTTAAGAGGCAACATAAAACATTTCAGAAGAGTGAACGATGCTTTCTTTGCACCTTTGTTATTCATGTTTGATCCATCCTTAGAAAAGAAAAGAGTATCTCATGAGGCATGGAAGGTTGAAAATAGGTTTGGATGTATTTTCTTGCAATTTCTCACCTTTGTATACCTAAGGGTAGGATGCTACATAGGATGCCCCTACATGTTGCCAAAATATCCTTTTGACAAGTGGGTTTTAATGGAGTTATGTAGACAACTTATCACAGTGCATAAAGAACGCTAGGCTATTCATAAACCAAGCATTAAGTTTCCAATTTCCATTAGAAGATATTCAATTCAAACTATACAGAAGGCCAAAGCAGTAGCCTCATAAATGCAAATTATGACTATAAGGACACACAAATATAGACATGATTTTGACTATAGAGGCATAAAAAGCAAAATAAAAAAGATTCACAGTCATGTTTACTGCTTTGAAGACATATGGGTAGAGTTCAGGGATGAGGAGGATATCAGGAAAATGGATTTTTGTAGACTTACTGTTGAACAAATCAATGATTTGGGCTAGGAAAATCTTCCAAAATACATTAAAGATCATGGTGATATCTTAGATGTTTCTTATGATGACAAAGAGATAGCAAGTAAGCCCTTACCTCTTATCCAATGGTCCAAAAAAGAGAATACTTCCATTTGGTAGAGGATGACTCCCATTTTGAACAACACAAGTGAATGGTTGCAAAGGTAAGGATTTTAGTTGAAACCTTTGAGGATAGATTCTGAAGGTGAAGTAGCAGAAGGAGAATCCAGTCAATAGCGAGAGCTCTAGACCAAGCATAAAGCAGGTGTTGCTCCATCTTCCTCGCATAGAGGGCCAAAAATTACATTTACCTGTGGGAAGAGTACGACACAAGTTGTTGAAGAGGAGCAAAATACTAAAGAAGAGCAACCATCTGGAGAAGAAAAAGAACTTGAATCAAAGCATTTTGAAGGAGAAGAAGAAGGTGAAAGCAAAGAATCTGGAGAAGATGAACAATTAGAAAAAAAATAAAGAAGAAGAGGAAAGGCATGATGAGGAAATGCGGTTGTCTCCACAATAGAACATCATTGAAGATTCCCCCCATACATCATCACTTGTCGTTACCACAACACCTCACACTCCCATTCCCACTTCTCCTCCATCTCCTCTTCCCACTTTACTCCCACCTATAACTAGTTTGCATGAACTTAAAGTAACAATACCCCCATCAGTATATTCAAATCATTCTACTCCTTTATGTGGGATCAATTTTCCAGAGTATTGATGTTACCTATGGTTCTCCATCATCAATTCCAAGTTTCTCTTCACCATCATTTGACATTTCGTCACAAGCTAAACTTGATCGATTCATGAGAGAATCATTTCCAGATGCATCGATTTTGTAGACTCCTAGGCAGTGATGACTGAGACATAACCAATTATGACTACAACAGTTGTTTCTACAGATGTAGCTGCAACATGAGAATTGGCAATACGATCTAAAGGTAATATTTTCTCCCTTCCTCCATGGTTAGCTTCACAAGTATTTAAATAGAAGAAGCAGTTGGTTTCTCCTGATGAATTACATCTTGAGGAGATAGATCTTCCAAAACCCAAGGGGAAGAAAAAGCCAAAAATTCACTCTAGGTTGCACATGGATAAATTAGGATATAAGTATGTCGATATTGCAGCACCATCGCAAGGTAAGAGTGAAGTTAGCATGGAGGATTATACCATCACGAGGTTCAAACTTGGGAAGATTACACATGCAAGTGCTAAAGATGATGCTCGAGCATCCTTAACTGCCTTGATGGAGAAGTTTGATAAGTTGGAGGAAAGCAAGAACATGTGCAAGGAAAGGGTTGAACATTATGCTTCGATGTTGAGAAAAATCACAAGGACTTCAGAGAATGTGCAACTAGTGGCAATGATGAAAATTGAAGAACCAGTTGTTCAAAAAGTTGAGAAGTATTATTCTAAAGGTAAAATTGAATATGAGTTTGTTGATAGAATAATGGAAAATGGTTCACAACTCACAACCATTGTTGATGAAAGGATTGCTCAAATATCTAAGATGAAGCTAGACGTGGATAAGATAGAAAGTACTATTTTTATGGAGTAGAAGGAAATGGAGCGTAGTCTTGAGTCTTGGTTGAAATTGAAGGAGATAAAATTGAACAAGTTAGTGGAGGTTGGGATTATTCCCAACAAGGAAAAGTATGTGGAGATTAAAGAGTCTATCAAGAACCACATACTTGTCATTGAGAATCTGATCAAGGATACTCAACAAATACAAGAAGATGTTGAAGAACATCGTGTTATCTTGGTAAACACAATTGAAGAGCTGCCTACGAGGCTTCTTGATGAGGATCATACATTTCTCCTGGCAAGCAAGATTGTCCAAGTTTACAAGGAAGCTATCCAAAAATAGGTGGAAGATGAAGCATTTTCATTGGCTTCAATGGATACTCTCTGCAACATACAATTAACCTTGGACAATCTCAAGACACATCTGGATAGGTGTAAGAAGATTTGTTCTATTGCGGAGAAGTCTATTACAAAGGTTCACATAATCATTGACTATACCCCTAGACTGGATAAAGCAATGATGGAAGAGATCATGAAGAGATGTGAAGATTTCCAAGCCAAGAGAAAGTAACCATAAAATCTTCTTACATTTCCAGAGATAAATATTTTTTTATGCTTTCTCTATGCTTTATGTAAATAGGTCTTGACATTTTTACATGTGATTTTCCAAAATGTAGTTACATGTAAAAACAGAGATGTTCTTACATTCATGAACATCACCTTTGAATAAGTCAAATAGTTAGTTGGACTTTTTCCTAGATTAGCTCTCTTCTCTCATCTATAAATATGAGAGGGTTCTATTGTATTATTTACTTTTTGTCTTATGCAACGAAGTGTTGCTCATTTGTGAAGCAATATTGAAACTTTGAGTTCATTGTTGTGAAACTATTTTTGATCAATAAAGAAGACTAAATTGCACACCAAACTTTGTATTGGGACAATTATCTTGTTATTCGATTGGATTGGCAGTGTTTTATCAATTGAGATTAGAGGGATTTTGAGTTGATTTGTGTAGACTTTGTGCTACACCTTTTCCTTGGAATTACAAAATTGCTGATAATATTGATGGATGATCTATAAGACTTTGTGCTTATAATTTTTCTGTTGTTTGTGGATCTGTTTGTGAAGTATATTGAAGACTTTGTGCTTCATTTACATTGCTGGTTACTTTATTGTAAAATTCATCGTTGAAGACTACAAAACAACTTTGTGCCTTCATGAGCCTTCTTGTTACTTATCTTTTATCGTACTGGTACTCCTAGAATTTTCTTTGACAAGTTAGAAGTATTGGGAATTACTGCTTAGGCTTTATTTGAAGTTGTATCGCATCAAGAAATAAAATCGTGAAATGTTGTAAACATATTCTCTAAAAAAATAGAGAATAATGAATGTGACACACCCCCACATGATTAGTGTAGTGTCCATATTGTAAAGTTTAGAATAGTTTACTTTCGATAAGCAGTAAGAAGGGTGCCTCCCCTTTCTGAGAGGAGAGATTTCATCTCACAATAATTATGGCTGAAAATCAAGTTTTGTAATTTGTAAAGAGATTACAGAATTTTCACCCAAAAAGTTGTCAAGTATTGTCCAATTTAGTGTTTGATAATCATGTTGCAAGGGCTATTTAATGACAATACTATTCATTGCATCTTAATAGATGCTTCTACAAGGTTATTCCTTAAACTATACTCTTCCTACATACTATGGCAAAGTGGATTTCATAGTAGAATCTGAAGTATGCTCAATGAAGTGGTATTTGTCTTGTCAACATCTTGTTACAAAGTGTGTAGACAAACTAACAAGTTCTATTCTCTCATGCTTCACAGTATTAGTTTGCAATCTTCTATAATGCACTAGATTTGGGTACACCTATATTCTACTCAATGTTGTCTTGAGTGATAGAGGACACTTTTCACTCTCATTCTTTTGGACCATTAGTTATTGCATAGTTTTGTTTTATCTTGTATATTTTAGTGGTATATTGTTCATTGCAAATGTTATGACAATTTTGACACATCCTATTATCTTGAACGGTTTTTGTTGCACAACTATGGTACAACTATGGTTCAGTAAACCCAGGGTAATGTAGGTAAGAGAGATGCCACAATAACTCAAAATTACTTCCAATTAAAGGCTTTCTATCCTTGCACAAGTCTGCAGGATTAGAGAATAGGATAATTCAACATTGTGGAGTTTTGAGAAAAGAAGAAACAAATTCCAATCAATAGTGTTCCAACTGATGAAAATTGGAAATTCGTATTTTAAGGGCACATAAATTCTAAAACCCAAAGTTCTAGAGTAAAGGCTAAAATTCTACAAAAAATCAATTTCCATAGAGTTTGATGCAAGAATTTACAAGCCAATCCCTGAGAGTGAAACCATTAAGGGTTGTGTAGTTAAGTGGTAGAGTTGGTCATTGGCTAGAGATCAAAGAATGGAGTTTAGCTTATCTATATTTTACATGGCATCAAAGTAAGGTATTGGATTGGACGCTAGCCTAGTGGAGGAAAGTCATAAGATAAACAAGGCCAAGCACTAGAGATAACTGTTTCCACATTTCAAAAGGACCTGTACATCAAGTAGTAGAAAAGAAAAAGGACAGAGCTAGGAACAATTTGTCTCTTGAGTTTGGTTCCTATCAAACCAATGTTTTATAACATATAATTCACTAGCAAAGTAGTTGATCAAAGATAGGTTCATTGTCCATGCTATGAGGATGTTAATATTTAAGCTTGGGATTCAGAGAAAGCTTTAAAAAAGGGAAAACAATGGAATAATAGAATTGTAAAGTAGTTTCAAGCTCGTTTTAAAGTCTTACTAAGTTCATAATATTGTTTACATAATTGTAGGAATTTGTTGGGTTTGCTTCTTTCTACACCATGGTAACTTCTTTTAGCTTGCAGGCACCCTTATAGGGGAAACAAAGTTTACCTTGCTTTCTTTACCTCTTGTTCTTTTTGTATTTTTTGAGCTTACTTCCAATATAGAAAAAGTTTGCTTCACTGATTAAGGTCTGAATGTACTAAAAATTTTATTTTATGTTTTTGTTAATTGTTTCAATTTTTTTAATGTTCAATTCATAAGTCAATTTTTTATTCCACATTTTTGTTTTTTTTTTAATGTAAATTTCAAAGTAAAATTTTATAAAAATAAGGATGAAACCTAAATTTTTATTACATGTACAACTATTTCTATGGTTGTGAGATGAAATCTCTTTTAACTCGTATAAACACACCACCAAATTCTTCCTATATGTCAATTGAAGATTTTGTTTATAAATCCAAATATAATTTCCCAGAAGTCCATCTATAACTTACTAGGCATTCTGAGCTTGTCAACCTACTGGCATTTTTCCCAAAGACCATACCTCACTACATGCATGTCAAGGAAGCCTCTAAGGGTGTCAAGGTGCTTGACATAATACTTAAGTGTTATATGTCTTACCTGGTTTAGAATTGTGCTTTTCTTAATCACAACTTTCTTACCTAGTTTAGAATTGTGCTTTTCTTAATCACAACATGTTTACAATACGATTATAGCAAGTTTTCAAACCTAAAGTTTTATTTCACATTGAATAAAATTACTTCTTATACAATTAGTAAAAAAATAACATGAAGTCTAATCTAACTGCTCTCGTCATGCCCCTAAAATTGAAAATGTGCAAGCATAGTTAAGGCAAGCAAATTGTTTCAAAAAATGCCTTAAAGAAATGTGATCCCGCTCTCCTACAAGCACTTCAATTCATGTCTACAGTGATGCAGGGCTTTCCTGCATCACCGTAGGTGTGACTTGAAGTACTTGCGAGAGAGTGAGTACAAACATTGATGACTATAATCCTTAATAAGCACCTAAACAATTTCTTTGATGATGCACTAAGAATAGTGATTTCTTCTTTGACTATGATATGCAATTTGAAACTAGCGATCTCCTTATCCTTTAAATCTACGATGAATCTTTTCCTATCCATGAAATCTAGTGGCTCCTATAAGCATTTTACTTAGATGCGGATTTTATCTCCACTAGGATCTCCTTGAATCAACTTCAATGACTTTAATTATTAGCAAATCTTCAATATATAGTTGATGGCCTTACAAAAACTTAACAGAACAACTGACGAGCTTACAAAACCTTGGTGTACCCGCTCTCTTGCAAGCACTTCAAGTCATGCCCGTGATGATGCAGGAAAGCCTTGCATCACCGCGGGCATGACTTGAAGTGCTTATGAGAGAGTGGGATCACATTTCTTTGAGGCATTTTTTGAAACAGTTCGCTTTCCTTGTCTATGCTTCCATATTTTCATGTATGTCTAGTAGGGCACTTGTAACTACAACATATGACAAAAAAATCCCTCTCAAAGCAAATAAGGGTTTTAAGAGTTTTCTTAATTGCTTTTACAATGAATTTAATCATTGGTGTCATTTTTTATGTAAAAGATTCAATCATTCATCTGAATGCCTTGTAGTTGTGGTCAGTACAATCTCTATTAAAAAGTGCATAGGTTTTTCTCATACGCATTACTTAGGAAAACCTTCTTTGTAATTTATCTTGTATTTCCTATGTAAATCATTCTAGTTTTGGTCACTAAATTTTGGCATTTGAGTATTGTATGATGCTGCTACTTTTTTCTCCTAATTTGATTACAAATAATGTGTGGCATTTACAATCTTTTTCATGTCTCAAGATTTATATCACTTGCAGACCTGAGTTCATTTTTTTGTTATGCTTTGATGGATGTCCCTTCGTTATTATTGGATATCTAATGTAGTTCACATTATTATAGTGCAAGCCTATTTTTCATATTGTTTCATTTAGCATCACTAATATTCTCCACAAGAAGATTGTCCTTGTTTAAAATGATGGAAATGGTTCACATCTCTCAAAACAATTTCTCTTGCAACAATCTTGGAGATGAATTTAGAGGGAGAATATTTTTTGATTTTGTGTCATCTTTTGGTCATGTAATATAAATCAACCCATGTCTTTCCTTGTTAGTTGAATCAGTGTTGTAGAAAAATATTTGTTATGCTTCCATTTGGCATCAACGTGCAAAGTCACCTCCTTGTCATTTCAGAAGCCCAACCTATCTTCGAAGCATTGTTCAAAGTTTGATTAAGAGGAAATCCACCTTGCACTTTGAACCCTTACATAGTCATAACATCCTTTGCATAAGTCTTTCCTCATTGTCATTTTTTATATGATGATCTTTTCAAATAAAAAGGCTTTAAATGGTGGACACTGAAACTGTATTTATTTCCAATACTTGTTTCTGCAATGCTCATAAAAGAACATCTATTTAAGCATAATATCTGAGCATGGCTTCATGGAACTTTCAACTAATACTGACTATCCTGGCATTTGGACCTCATATTGACAATAAACTAAGATGGTCTAACTCCCTGTCTTTCAATCTCTTGTGAAGCTCACAACAAAACCCTTAGTTGCTTACTTTTATAGGGAGCTAACTCCAAAACCCTCGGTCTAACTCCCTATCCTGGTAATGGCCAATATAATCCAACCTTCTAACTGGTAGCCATAATCTAATCGCAAAGAGAGCAAGAAGATTGAGCCCTTGAAATCTATTATTTGATGAAACAAGTAGCAACTATTGGGAGACTCCTATATTTTAATCAATGAGTACATTAGAAGCACATAGATAAAAAATTGGCATTTGATTGATTTTCACTTTTTCTATTATGCTTTATGTGAAGAGACCTTTTTAAAGTTATATATATATATTCACATGTTTAAATTTTAGTAAATGATTTCTATGTGTTTTTTTTAATTTTTCTATTGTTGAGTTTTTCTTTTTGGTCCAAATGATAAAATTATGTATAATATATATGCATGTATAATTGAAATAAACACACCATTTGAAGTTTTATTTTAAGGGATAATGTGACCAAAACACGTGTTATTGTTGAATTCTTTGAATTAGCATAATACATGGCATTGTTGTTGTAGACATATAAAATTGACCAAAACCTATCACACACCCTAAATGACATTTTCACATCAATTGCATCCAAGAACCTAATTTCCCCTATTAATTGAATAATATGACATTATTTAATTAATTCACCTTTCTATCATTTTTTGACTTATTAAATAAATTTAATTTATTTAATAAAGTCCTAAAACCCTAAATTCCTCTATTAATTGAATAATATGACATTATTTAATTAATTAACTTTTTCATCAAATTCGACCAATTAAATAAAATTCATTTATTTAATAAAGTCCTAATCTTCATTTTATTCCTCCTAATTAGGTAAATAACACCAATTATTTAATTACGCCACTAAATCACTTTAGTCCCCTAGGTTGATTAAATTATTAAATCATAATAATTTAATTAACTCACTTTCCCTCAAAATTTGAATAAATTGAATAAACTATTCAAAACATCATAAAAAATCAAACCAAACTATTGCAACTTTGTTTGCAAAAGTCAAACTCGATTTGCATGTTCAACTCCAAAAAGGACTAATTAATTAAATCAATTAATTGAATTATCCTCACCAACTTTGAGCAATTTTCTCTTTTTCTCTCAACATAATTTCCTCACCAACTTTCTTCAATCTCACAAATCTCTCTACATAATTTCCTCAATCCCATTGAAGGCTCAAATTGATTTCTTCAATTTCATGAATTGCTCCACCTATTTCGTCAATTCCACAAATTGCTCAACAACATTTCTTCAATCACACTGCTCATGTAATCTATTTTGCACAGATTATTCATGTCTATTTCCTCTCAACATCTTTCAATCATCGATCAAGATATTATACTATGCGATCCTGATCATCCATTTCAAATCACAAATTCTATATAACAAACCTTTTTCCTCACAAAAAAAGGGATTGGAGAATCAACATCATTTGAATAATGAAGTATTGCCAATATTCTTAATCACCATTAATAAAGCTTCAACATATCTTCAATCAACCAACACACGCAATGCATCAAAAGCTTCTCGCATGCAAAAATGGAGGCTTCATAGTGATATGAACAACCCAACATTATGCAAACACACTCCAACATGGGATGGTAACCTTTGGTTTGAAATTCATTGTGATAATTGTAGGATTTTAAATTCTGAGTTTTCAATAGCTTAGAAAGTCATTTCATGTAGGAATACATCTAGATTAGTGTTTTTGATTTAGATTAGATCTCTATTTAAAATAATTTTATGTTGTTTAGACTTTATAAAGTTTTCCCCTCACACATTTTGGCACGCTCGGTGGGACCCGAGTCTCCTACACTAATGATTTCATGAGCAATTTTTGAAGTTACAGGTCTCGGAGGCACTATGGAAAAATCTTCACGCATAGGTTTTTGGAAGCAATTGCACTGAACTTCATGGAATCTACGCACTTGACCTTGAAACCTATGCATTTTCCACTAGAACTACCGCACTTGTCTTTTTCTAGTGCCTTTATCTTCTGACAGAGGATGCACTTGCTCTTTTCCAATACTTTTGCTCTTTGACAGAGGATGCACTTGTTGATTTTTCAATGCTTTTGCTCTGTCAAACTAGTGTTTGAGAGCTACAAGTTTAAATTGATTTCTAATACTAACAGATGCTTGTTTTGAATGTGTGACAAGTATTAATGGCTATGTATGCAGGATCAAGAAAAAATTAGCATCTTTTTCTGTAGGGAAGACAAACAGTCAAAGAACTTAAGAATTTCAAAGCTTTTAAAGTTAGGAATCTTTCATTTTGGTGCATAAAAAGAACATTACATTTGTTTTTAAGTGCTTAAAAAGAATAGAACAAATGAACACTTCATATTTGGTGCTCTAAAAATGAACCATTTTAAAGCTTTCTAAATTAGGAATCTTTATTTGGTGCTTAAAAAGAACAACATAAATGAGCACTTAATTTTTGGTGCTCTAAAAATTAACCATTTCAAAGCTTTCTAAAGTTAGGAATTTTCATTTGGTACATAAAAATAACATAAACAAACATTTAAATTGGTGCTCTAAAAAGTTTTTAACTTTCAAAGTAACACTTGGAATGTTTGATTTCTATTTAAATGACCAAAACAATTTCCTTTTGTTGACACGCATTCGCATTTGTTTTTGTTGACCAAATAAGACGAGGATCAATTTAGAAACACTCAAATTTTGTGGTTAAAAATGAACAAATCAGTTTTTTGTATTGCACCTTTGTTATCTTAGTGATTGATTCCAAAATACTTCATGTTGGTGCAATTAAAAAAATTGCTATGCTTATTTACACTTTCTTGGGGATAACACCACTCAAGGTGCTTAAAAAGAATCCAATTATGATTAATTGTATTTTGTGCATTCAATGTTTGGCAAGCTAGATGGTTTTCTTCTCCCCTCTCACCTTTTGGAAATCTTGGGTGAGCAAAAACATCTTGAGCTTCACACCTTTATTTTCAAAGCATACCTTTTAGAGGGCCTGCCTATTGAGACACATCTCGCGCTGGAGAACTCATAGGCAACCCAAGCGGTACTCTCATTTTGGACCGCTATATAAATAGTTGTGGGTGTGAGGAAAGTTCTCACTCGCCGATTGAGGCTATTTTATACCAATGTTAGTCTCCCCCAGTATCAGTGTGATATGTAAAAACCAGCAAGGGCTGGGAGGCCTCTTAATTAAGTAAAACACCACATGTATAGACACCCGAAACTCATAACCCCAAAACATTAATACAAGCCAAATGTTTTAGAAGCTACCACTTTATCCAAAAACATTCTTTGAAAGTAGTGCATCAGAATTTGCTTTTGAGAAGTTACTTTCCATGTCCGACTTCAAGCCCGCGACATAAGTTGCATGTAAAATCATCCCTTCAGGTCATGAGGCAAGCCTACCTAAAAGGATGGTTTCTATCTTTAGGGTTGTAATGTTTGTTTATGTATAAACTTTCCAAAAATATTCAAAACAAACTTGACATCAAACTCTGTGCTTGATCTAAAAAAAGAACACATCCAAAAAAACACTAAACATGATGGTTGGATCAAAAACCCTTTGACTTAGAGTACACTTTTAAGTGAAGCCCTATATTTTCACTCCTTAAGAATCTCCTTAAAGGTTTTTAAATATTTAGGATTTTATTTTAGGCTACATTGGATCAAATTAAATGTTGGAAACTATGGCTTGGGTATCATGATTTCACAACTTAAAGCCATACACATAGAGGTCACACAAGTCCATGCTTTTTGAGTCATTCAAGTATTGTTGTATCACTTTCCATACTCCAAACACAAAGAAATTGAGAAAAAACCAACTTAAACTTGTAAAAATTTGGAGAAATATTGCTTAAACTGGAAACAAACTACATAGAGGCCGCTATTGCACAAAATTTCATTGTAGTTGCCCTATAATTTTGTCATAGTTGCTAAAAATTCAATGCATTTTCTCTTTGTCCTAGAAAAGCTATTGATAAAACTCAAGTGCATTTGATAGAACTTGTGCACTTGATGCAAAACCCGCACACTTGCTTCCTTTTGCTCATACTTGCTTCTCTGAATCTGGCACACTTGCTTAAAAATTGCTTGCAATTGCCAAGAAATCTTACTTTTGACTAAGAAACTCGCCACATTTGACAGAAACATACAAATCCCGCACTTGCAAAATCTCAATGCACTTTCTTCTCAGAAACTCATGCACTTGACTAATTTCAGGCTGCACTTGATAAATCTAGCTTCTTTTGCTCAAAAACCATCACTATTGCTCTATCCTACTAACAAATGGAAAAACAAATCAAAAGTTGCTTACAAGATCCTTGTTAGAATGAAACAATCAGAAACCTAGATAAGTCATATAGTCCTTCATCCACTCTCACCATTCCATCCTACTTTTTAAAATCAAAATCAAAACAAACAAATCTAGATTATTCTCTCACTCGCACTTCTAAGATATCAATAGTTACTTGGGACTCACATATAGTTCAAGTAAGCATTTCTGCAGCATATCCTCTAGAAGGAGAAGTGAGATATCAATCTAAGTCTTTCCTTATTTTGACTTCCAAAAATAGTGCCACTTCCAAACAACACTCAAACCTTAGGGTCTTGAGCTTCATAGCAAACCATACCAAAAACATCCACACCTTCACCATATGACCATTTGGTGACCAATTTCTCATGTTCAACAACCGAACCTTGCAACACCAATCCTCCAACCAAGTCTCACACATATCAAAGGTGAACAAACTAATATCATTAACAGTTTAAGAACCTTCATATTTGAGAAGAACGAAACACCCAACCAATGGAGAAATGTAGCGAACATCTTAGATAAAGAGGAAGAGAAACAAACCTCATAGTCGAAAGACTCGTGTTACCACCTCCCGCTGGCAATAGACATACACCCTTCATGATCTCTGGAAAGAACAAAATCCTTAAGCAAAAATCCATATTACGACTTTCAAAAAATTTCCCCACTCTAAAGTTTGCCAAAGGTTACATCTTGAGAAGATATCACACCTGCCAAAATTGACTAAACCATTTCTATTTGTGCTTCTCAATGGGCCAACCACCCTTAGATCTAATGCAAAGAACCAAAAACAAAATCACTTTCATTTCCCTTAAAACGAAAAATCCAAAAAACAAAAGCATTTTTTTCCATAGTTATGAGTCATGAAAACGTTCACAAAAACTTGGTAGTTGTTTATGACAACTACAAGATCACAGGAAGAACATGGAAGCAAACAAAAACAACATCAACATACCACCAACAAATACCATGAACGACAAAGGTGGCCCATGGGGCTATAGGCCAAGCAACCTTGAAACACCCCAAAAGAGACCTATGTACAAAGACACATTTAGTGAGGAAGAGTTTACCACAAATGACAAGAAGTGATAGAACAAAACAACTAGGACCCAAAAAGAGTAATCATAGAGGAGGTAGATACTGAGGAGAAGATAAATGATGAGGAACTATTTGAGCATTCCAACAACCCCAAGGTGCTCAAACTAATAGACAAATTATTGAGAAAGGACCCAAATTCGTACTTATTTAAGTTAGCACAAAGTAGTGCTAAACTACCAGTAGATTTTAACATGGAGGCCCTCAAGGATCCTAATCTTATTCCCTTAGGGGAAAAATCTATTGTGAGGTAGATAACCGAACCCATAGAAATTCTAAACATACCACCCATATTCTCACAAAACAGTGGTCAAACTAAGGAAAACCCCTTGTACAAAAAACCAGCTCAGATCGAACAAGTGATAGTCGCACAACAGTATTAAGGAGGTCCATCCCAATACATACCACAAAGTAACAATCCACCTCCCAGACAATATGAACCTCAAAACACTTTGAATGTCGACCCTTCCCAAAACACACAGTACAATCATCAAAGTAGACCACAGGGTCCCCTTCCAAATCAATACCATCAACAAGGTGGACCATAGGGTCCCCTTCGAAATCAGTACCATTAACAAGGTGAACCATAGGGTCCCCTTCCAAATCAACAATACCACCAACAAGGTGGACCACAAGGTCCCCTTCCATATCAGACCCAACAAAAAGGTGTGTTGCAGGGTACCCTTCTTTAGTCATCCCATCAACAAGGTAACCCGCCAACGCACCATCAAGGAAACCTTTAACATAGTTCATCCCAACAACAAGGTGTGCCACAGGGCACCCTTCTTTAGTCATCCCACCAACAAGGTAACCCACCAACGCACCATCAAGGAAACCTTCAATATAGTCCATCCCAACAACAAGGTGTGCCATAGGGTACCCTTCTTCAGTCGTCCCATCAACAAAGTAACCCGCAAATGCACCATCAGGGAAACCTTCAGTATAGTTTATCCTATCAACAAGGTGTTCCACAAGGCACCCTTCTTCAGTCGTCCCACCAAGATGATAATCCACCAACGCACCATTAGGGAAACCTTCAACAGAGTTCATACCAACAACAAGGTATACCACAAGGTACCCTTCCCAATTCATCCTACCAACAAGGTGTCCTGCTAATGCATCAGTAGGGTAACCTTTAGTATACTTCATCCCAACAACAAGGACCTAACCCGTCCTATGTTCAAAACATCTACCAAGTTTCAATACCCCCATTCTATCTGACTTATGACCAAACAAATGTTGTGGGAAACAAATGTACCAAAAATTGATATGGAACTACAACTAGAGGTGATGAATTAGAAGATAATAGACATGCAGATAGGGAAAACAAAGAAGACCTACACCCTTTAGGAAATATGTCCATTCCCATTCGATCACTCCATCACTACACTACCTTTTCCCAAAAACTTTGAGATACCCAAGTTCGACAGTACAAAGGAAGAGGAGATCCAATAAAGCATGTATGAGACTTCTCAGTGTCATGTATCGAGGTACAAAATAATGACGCTTACCTCATAAGACTCTTTCCATGCAACCTTATAGGTCATGTTATGGGGTGGTTTTCTCATTTGTGACTGAGAATTAAAACCTTCAACGAACTATCTAGCTAGTTTATAACACACTTCTCATTCAATATAGAGCAAGATGCTACCATCACATACTTTTACAAAATTAAGTAAAGTCGAGGTGAATCTTTCACCTCATACCTTCAACAGTGGTGACATAAGGCTAGTCGATGTAGATCACCTATTCCCAATAAGGAGCTAGTTGACATATTTGTTTCAAATGTCCAAGCAAAATTCAACTACCAACTTACCATGTTGTGTCCCGAAAGCTTTGAAGAAGCCATTGAGAAAGGACTGCACATAGAAAGGTCCCTCATAGCAAGAGGGGTGATTAAGATAAACAACCCAAGGTACAATCTGTCTAGTTCAAATGAGAAACCTAAAGTTTGGGCCAAAAACAAGAACATTACAAATGATTGAATAGTTGATGCTAGAGCACTATGGAACACACAAAAAACTCCTCAAAACAAACCACAAGTAGCACAAAAAAGATATGTCCCAAATACTACTCAAAACAACCAACTTACCTATCCCAAGAATAATTAGGTTGTCAACCAGCAAATGAATCAAGGAGGGCAATAGAGGAAATACTATCAACCTAGGTTATAGTTCATAGTACTAGGTGAGTCACTTTAGATAGTCATGCAAAAGCTAATACAACAAAACCTCATCAAACTTAATGATCACCCAAACTATGAGGATCCTAGATTCAAGACACTGTGGTATAATGAGAAGGAATTGTGCGAATTCCATAAAATCAAAGGACACACAACAAACAATTGCATGAGATTCAAACACCTCGTCCAAGACTTGATAGACAAAGGAGAATTGGATGTTGAACATCATCCTGGAAATAAGGACCTTCAAATATACACAAACCTAATATCGAATCACACTAAAAGGAATAAAAAGGGAAATGAACAAGAGTACCATAGTGCTAACTACACATATGGTGACATGGTTTTAGGAACCCTCTCACAAGTAGATGAAAATAACGCAAACGTAGTGACTATACAAGGAGGAGACAACGACTATAATGTAGCTACCCGTTGAGGGAGAGTTACAATACAAGGAGCCCCACCCAAACCCACAATTAAGTCATCAAATGACTACAACATTATGGAACAATCGAAAAAGACTCACGCCTTAATCTCAATCCCAAAGTTGCTAAAATTGTCACTTGCACATAGGGAAATATTGGAAAAAGCAGTGGAAACATTGGTCCCTAACGACCTCGATCCTAGTTAGTTCCAAACCGTGGTTGGAAAATTACGACCAACAATCATTTAGTCTTTTCAGAGAAAGATATTCCACAAAGTACATTACACAATCAAGCTCTATGCATAGAGACTGGTGTCCATAAGAACATGGTCATGCAGGTATTGATAGATAATTGTGTAGGTCTAAACATCTGTACCTTAAAATTCATCAAATAGTTGGGGTATTCTGACAATGTGATCATAGACAAAGGTAAGAGCTATAAGGGCCTATGATGACCTTGAAAGGAATTCAGAAGGGACAGTCAGGCTACCAGTGTAGATAGGACCAGCCATTACAAAAACCACATGTCAAGTACCCTACCTTGAGTTTCCATATAACCTCCTCCTAGGACTCCCTTGGATCCATTCATGACAAGTAGTACCATCGACCTATCCCCAGTTCCTAAAGTTTCCCCACGAAGGAAAATAGGTGACCCTATATGACAATCCTAAACCTTTCCACTTCTGTGCAAAGTTGGAAAAGAAGTATAATAAGATCCAACACATACCTAGCAACGACATAGCCTTCCACTCATTTTCATATGTTGACCCTTTCGCGCTACCATCAACCTCAATCAAAACAACATCAAGTGAGCAACCGCAAATGGAAACCAAGATTCAAGTACTAGCTAGGAGTAATGGGAATTACCACTTCAACCAAGCATTCTACATTGGCATGCTTCCACCAACACCCAAAATCTATGGAGGTCTAAAAGAGATCAAGCAGGCTCAGACAATGCAAATGATAGCAAAACTTGCAATCTTCACCAAGAAATATATGGGGGGACTTGAAGGACGAAGAAATATTCAAAAAGGATTTCTCATCCACGGTTTACAAGGAGGAACAAAAAAAGCCATAACCCATTCTAATTGATCCTAACAATAGAGGTTATCAATTAGCTAAAAAAATAGGGTATCAAGGAACAACTGGGCTTGGGGCTACACAAATAAGGTCGATCTGAGCCTATCATAGTGGAATAGAGAGAAAAATATGGGACTAGGTTATAAGCCAAAATAAATGGTTACTCCAAAAACCGGATGAAAATATTTTAAGAAACGAGAAACTTCTACTAGTGTTAAGGCATTGTATATCTACCATATCATGGACAATGATTTACTCATCGAAGACTTATTTGACAACTTTAGCATTGATAGATTCCCTCTCCAATATATCAAAACCATTCCCAATATCTATTACCATTCTGGAATGGACTCTAACAAATACGAATGGGTTTCTCCTTCCTTCATCACTAGATATGATTCCCCCACTTCTAGCAATAATGACCTAGACACCCAGTGGGAAAAAGATACCAAAGCCATACTAACCCTTTCGAAAACCTCCATAATTTTCACATATAATGATAATAGCCTACCACTCTGCTACCCACAACTCATAGATTAGGATCAACAAGAACATACACCTATTTTGGATCAATTCCAAAAGGATGAGGCAATCACAGAGTTCATGGGACTTCGAATAGACATACCAGTAGGAGATCACAAAGCAAGGTTCATCATGGAACTCGAACAAGATGCATACTTCAGTGGAGAGATTGAATCTTCTAGTCACAAAAATTAAAGATAACATAAAAATAAACATGCAATCCCCTAGAGAAAACCACAATGTGGTTCTATTGGATTTGGAAAATAAGAAAATAAAGGATACATATGACGTTGAAAACTTCCTCAAGGCACCCAAAGATGGAGGGTTCAATCTCCCCATCTCGAAATATCAAGAAAGATCCACACTCTTAGTAGAAGTATAGTCCATAAATGTTGGCACAACAAAAAACCCAAAGATAACATACCATGCAGAATCACTTGATCTTGAAGAGAAAGCAAAATTCATAGCTTTCATCAACACTCAGGAGGTAAACTTTGCATGGACCTATGCAGATATGCCTGGACTAGATCCAACACTAGTGGTACATCATCTACCTATCTTCCATAGAGCAAATCCTATCAAGCAAAAACTCAAAAAAATGCATCCTCATATAGCATTATTGGTAAAGGTAGAACTAAAGAAGCTACTACATGTGGGTTTCATTAGACCCATTGACTATCCATAATAGATATCAAATCTAGTACTAGTATCAAAGCCTACTAGGGGCATAAGGATCTACACAGACTTTAGGGACCTGAACAAAGCCTACCCAAAGGATGACTTCCCCCTTCCAAGTATTATACATGATCGTGGATCTAATAGCAGGGCATGAGATGCCATCCTTAATGGATGGTTTCTCTAGATATAACCAGATAAAAATCTCTCTAGATGATCAACACAAAACAACATTTACTTGTGCTTGGGGGACATTTTTCTAGAATGTAATGCCATTTGGTCTAAAAAAATGTAGGAGCAACATATCAAAGAGAAATGACGACCATATTCCATGATATGCTACACACAATCATGGAAGACTATGTGGACGACATTCTAGCAAAGTCATTCAAAAGGAGAGATCACTTGACCAATCTGGAAAAGTTGTTTGATCAGCTTGAACAATATAATTTGTGACTCAACCCTAAGAAATGCATGTTTGGAGTAACATCCAGAAAGCTATTAGGGTACATAGTGTCAAGGAGGGGGATTGAAGTGGATCTTGCAAAGGTAAAAGCTATAATAGAGATGCCTCAACCAAAAAAATTGAAACAACTGAGGAGTTTACAAGGGAAGTTGCAATCCATCAGGAGATTTATCGCACAACTAGCAAACAAATGTTATCCTTTTACTCATCTCCTACACAAGGACATCACCTTTAAGTGGGATGGGAGATGTGACCAAGTGTTCTAGCAAGTCAAGGATTACTTACTTACTCCTCCTGCACTCATGCTATCTATTCCAGACATGGAAATGGTAATCTACGTGTCTATCACACAAGTAGTATTGAGAGTTCTCCTAGCCTAGCTAGATGATAATAAAGAAAGAGCAGTCTACTACATCAGTCAAACACTGGTGGGCTATGAACTGAACTACTCGCCCATAGAAAAAGTGTGTCTCTTAGTCATATTTGCGACACAAAAGATGAGACACTACATCTTAAATAGGAAGGTAAAGCTGATTTGAAAAGTAGACCCACTAAAGTACTTGCTAGAAAAGGAAACCCTAACAATCCAAATTTCAAAATGGGTGATGATACCAAGTGAATTTGATATAGAGTATGTGGATAGAAGAGTTACCAAGGGACAAATCATAGCAGACCAACTAGTCAAAATAGCCATAGATGATCATAAGCCTTTCATAGTGGAATTTCCAAATGAAAGCATCATGATAATAGAACATATAGGCCATTGGACTCTATACATTGATGGGTCCCATACTCAACATGTCTTTGGAGTAGGTGTTCTATTTCTCACACCACAAGAAGATAGTATACCCAAGGCTTATAGGATCAATTTCCCATGCACGAACAATACATCAGAATATGAATATTTAATCATGGGACTTAAAATGGCTATTGAATGAAGAATAAAAGAGATACATGTCTTCAAAGACTCTCAACTAGTGATCAGATAAGTGGATGATGAGTACTAGACAAAATATGAAAAATTGATGCCATATAAAAGGATGGTGGATAGCTTTAATGAATACTTTGTCACAATAACGTTTAAACAAGTTCCTCAAATCAACAACAAAGATGTCAATGTAATGACAACAATAGGCTCACTTCTTCATATTCAACAGAATGTTCCTAAGTATGAGTTCCTCATGGAACAACTGCTCGTACCTGTATTCGACATACCAAAATCAAAATTAGTGTGTTGTTGTTGGTCCTAACTCCCCATGGTACCAAGATACGTTTGAATACATCCACTACGGTATCATACCACTTGACCTAATGACCACTCAAAAGAAAACCTTCACCCATAGAACTTCCCATTTTATAATCCTAGGAGATACCTTATACTGTCATATCCTGGATGGTACGTTACTCTGGTGTCTTAACATGGAAGAAGCACAAACATCCTTACGAGAGGTACACAAAGGTGTTTGCAAGTACCACTCTAGCGGACCTAACCTAGTCTAGAAACAACTCATAACGAAGTATTATTGGCCCTCCATGGAACAAGAATGCATTCAGTATTCTAGAAAGTTTTTTCAATGCCATCAACATAGTGACCTTGATCATGCATAAACATAAGAGTTGAGACCCATCACAACACCATGGCCTTTCTTGCAATTGGGATTAGACTTGGTAGGTAAGATTTCACTCGCTTCATCTAACGGGAACAAGTTTATTATCACACCAATAGAGTATTTCACTAAATGGATAGAGGTAATTCCATTGATCTACATCATTGGAAAAAATATATAAAAAATCATTATGAATTATCTAATATATAGGTATGGAATTCCCCAAATGATAATAACGGACAATGGACCCCATTAAAAAATCAAGACGTCCAAGAACTGTGCTCCCAATTTTCTATCCAACATAGATTTTCCATGCTCTATTACCCTAAAGGAAATGGTCAGGATGAATCGTCTAATAAAACCATATTGAAAATACTCAAAAAGATTGTTAATGAAGTCGACCGTGATTGGCATTTATAGCTAAACCCAAACCTATGGGCTTATCAAACCAACATTCACACACCTACAGGTGCCACACCATTTTCCTTGGTCTATGGATTAGAGGTTGTCTTACCTATCGAGGTTTAAATTCTCTCATTGTGAATCTCATTAAAAAGTATAGTCAATAGCAAAGAATACTTAGTATCTAGGCTAAATGAATTAGAGCTCCTAGATGAAAGGCGATTGAGCACATTAAACCATCTTTAGGTTTATTATAATCAGCTCAAATGAAGCCATGACAAAAAGATCAAGGACAAGAACTTTCAAATTGGTGACTTGGTTCTCAAGGAGAATAAAAAAGTACAATTGAATTCAAATGGAAAAGGTGAATTTGAACCCAAATGGTAAGGCCCATTTATCATCACAACAAGCTATGGCTCTGGGGCTTATCAATTAGCTACTCCTGAAGGAGAACCCTTAGCTAAACTGCTAAACAACAACCATCTCAAGAAGTTCTACATATGAAGCATGTCAGAATACCCTAGGCAAAAAGGTAAAAATCCAAAAAAATGGAAAAAAGATACAAAATACAAAAAAAATACAAAAAACAAGAAAAATAATAAAAAGAAATAAAATTTTCATTGAGTGAAAACCACTTTGTGGCACTTGTTGGCTTCCTACAATGGTTTAATAACTAAGTCTTTAGGGCAGTGACTTAGAGATTGAGCATCTAAACTAAGTAGCTATCTTACTCAACATGAAGGTGTATTTCACTTGTCAACCTAGGGACATAAACTTGAAATGGGTCAGCATTGTATGTGAACTAGGAATTCATTGCAATCATCCATAAACTAGGAAATAAACACTGTTCGAAATGAAGTGTTGGAAAGAAATCAACTTGAATACTGAGCATAAATCAACATCTACACTAAGAATTAATCAACTAGACTGAAATTAAATGACACAAATGGAAATTTCAGCAAATAGATAGGAAACTACTTTGTTTGCCTTGGTTGCGGGAACAGTCACATAACAAAATTTTAGTGGCTGTAGGAACAAACAGTTGCTAAAACTGGAACTAACTACTAAATAGAAAATGAATTCTAGACTAATAGATGAAATTTTCACTAAGTGGCCCCCCTTGGACGAGTCTCCCTTACACTAACTCAAATGCAACAACTCAAAATATCATATTATTTCTTGAAAGCATAAGTACAACATCTTAGCCATAGAACTGTAAAACTAAAAAATGAGTGTACAAACTAAAAATGTCTAACCTTATCAAAAGGAGCATCTGACCATTATTTATATAGAAAAACTATTGACTAACCCTAACTACCTAGGCAGTCGACTCCATCAAAATAGGATGCCACTTATTGAAAGCATAGAAAAAGATGGAGGAAGTTATGTATGCGCTAAATTGGTCAAAGAAAAATTGCTTCAACGAGAGTCTAGCACAACACACTCCCTAGATTTGCTCAACAACAAATATGACCATTAAAAAGGGTAGTTACATTTTTTGTTGTTCGAATTAGGAATTTCCCTCCATGAGAGTTTTCCCACTTTGACGTCTTAATGATACACTTCTTGACTTCTTAGTAACTGACTAGCTGGGAAGAATTTCTCCCACATAGCAGGCTTTGTTGACATCAACATTTTCATGGAAACCTGCAAAATAGCATTAGCACACACAAATAAATGTATATCTATAATTACTTTAGTAACATTCATTCAACCACTTGTAAATTCAACATAGGTAATCCACATAGCATGATAATGTCATTAAAGTCACAAAGATAAACTTATGCCCAAGGTCTATGGTTTTAAGGGAATAACATAGAAAATGTCAACAACCTAGTGTCAAAGTCTATGATAACAACAAATAGATAATATAACCTTATCAAAATTGAGCCATTAAATGAGCTGATCATTCCCCCCAACCTAACGGTTTGTTGGTCCTCCAACAGAAGAAGCACCATTATTTTTCCTAGTTAATACCCTGAAGTCAACAACTACTAGCTGTCCAACATCAGTCTCTGTAGTTTCCAAATTAGGATCCTAGTAGAATCCTTGTTTGCTCTCCAACCTGTTCCATCTTCCCCTTTCCACAGCTATGTCTTACTAGTAATATTTGTAGTCTAGCACAAGCTACAACAATGTCGGTGGCTGGAATGTTAATGGAAGCTAAAACTGTTGTTTCAACCTTCCCATCTGAATGTACATGTCAACTCTTTTGCATGTTGTAACATAGTTTTGTAAAGAGTGGGGTTCATCTTGTTGCAACTCTTTAGTCAAATTGTTCCACCTCTGTGATAAGTACTCCATTACTTATTTTCCTGTAGTTCTAGCTAGCTTCTCATATTCCTTGTAAGTCTCCTCCCTAACAGGCATAATCCTTTTGTTATAGATTGGGCAGTAAAGAAATTTGTGTCATGTTTGGAAAATGTTTGTAGGGTTACTAGATTTAGCTCTAATAGGTAAGGGAGTATGTAATTCTCTTTCTTTGTGCATTCTAAACTGCTACCCCCAACTACTTTCATTATGAATCCATGACATAAATTCCCTTAAATGGAGGTCTCCAATATACAGTAATGGGTTCCATTCATGGTCATTAGGCACGACATAATTGTGCAGATATAATTCACATAACAAAATTTTAACATCAATAGGAGCAATCTAATAAGACTAGAAAAATTCAAGTGGAGTATCAAGAGAAGGACTCAAACCTAAAATAATCCTTGACAATTTAAAGGAAATATTTTGCTCCTTCACGTGCAGGCCATACATTCTAGGTGGAGTTCTACATGCCAACATTTTGGGTATTAAATCTACCACATTATCCACCTTTACTTTCAAAGTAGAAATTTTTGTATTCTTCTCTTCAATATCTGCATCTTTCTTTTTAATCTCATTTAGCAACTTGCGCTTTTCCTTTTTCCATTCCTCTTATTTTCTCTACATCTCACTCTGTAGTTTTAGAGCTATGTCATTCCATGAAAAATTAGGAGGTTTATGTATTCCTACCAAAGTCTTGTTTGGCACTGATTCTTGTTGTTCATACAACACTAGTTGCAATGATTTAGGTTGTTCATCCTACTATGGTTGGAGGAACTCTGGAATCTCATCTTGTTCTTGCTACAGGGGTTATGGACTTCTATTTTGTTCTTGATTCCCAACTTGTTTTGCAATGGCAGTGAGCTCATCCAATTTGATATTTGCCTGTTCCTCAAAAATATCTTTTTCCTCAACATTCACCTGCCCCATTGGGGCTTCCGTCTCCTCCCTATATTTTTTTCTAAGCCTAGGGCTTCTCTTTGGAAGTACACCAATGATTGGCCCTGTTGGTCTTAATCTCTTAGGAGGTTTTTTTCTTTTCCTTCAGCTACAGGTGGAACAATGTTATCAAATTTTCATTTCCTAGGGCTTGATGTTGGTTTTTCTGCCACTTGTTTCTTGGCCTTTCCCTTTTTCATTTATGCTTCTATCATTTGTGCCTCTTCTCTCCTAAGGGCAACCCTATTTTGGATTGGGGTTTTGGCAGGGACATTATCATCAGAATCTGAGGATGAACTTTCCTCACCTAAATATTCTGACTCAAAAGACCCAATTTCAATAACTTGCTCAGTCACAGGAGGGTTTGAACTAGGGTTTGCACAAGAGATTGATGCTCCAGGAGTAATTTTAGCAGCCCTTACTTCCCTACTAACCCTACGGGGTTGAGGCTGACCTCTAACATGCTCTAGTCTAAATTGATCAATGTTTAAAAACTCCTCCCATGTCATATCAGATACTTCATGTAGATATTTTTCCACTAATAATTTGATTAAACAATGGTGAGAGACAAAATTATCCCTACCTTTCTGCATTTCAGCCGCTATGATGGCAAGGAGATGATATAGCACATTGGACACGTTCGTTCTTCATCCATGCCTCATATGGTTTAGGAGCTTGAAGTGTACGAAATGGAGGCATGATTGGCAGCCCTCACAAGTGATGTACTTGACAATGTGGATAGATACTTGTCTCCATGGCTCTAAGAGAGAAGTTCTCTTCATACCTTGTTTATCCACAACCAATGGGGGGTCACTGGGTTTAGTAAATTCAGCTATGGCTGACCTTGCATCTTTGGTAGTAGGGTATGGCTCACCATCAATAGGTAAACCCATTACCTCCACAATTCTTTCCTTAGTAACAATCACCTCCAATCGTTTTACTACTGCCTTCCCCTCAAAGAATGTTTATGCAAATTCCTACGCAATGTCTTCATTGTAGCTATCGAGTTTCAAGAAATAATCTAGCTAGCCATAGTTTCTGAACTCTAACAAAGAAGGTGCATCCTGCATTACCACATTATGAATTGTGGGTTCATTCTGAATTGGCTATCATCCCATTGTTTAGTTGCAAGCACTTTGCTATATTTCCTTTGCCTGTAATATTTTCCTAAAAACCACAACTTCTTCCTACAATTCTTTCTTTTGTCGTGTGGATGCCAATATCATGTAGCTCACCAAATTACTTTTGTTGGGTGACATTTGAAATTATGACTAGGCAATAAAGATTCATTAATGAAGGGTATTATCGAGAGAAATGGTGGTGACTTAGTGATATTTCACACATGCAAGCTATCACATCAATTTATCATTCAAATTGGCTCAATTTAAATTTGCTAATATGGATGACACGTGGACTTGTGAGTTGAAACTCCCCCCAACCTAATTTGTAGCATGTGTTCGCACAAGCTGGTACAAAATGATGATTGGACAAGGTGAAGTACAAGTTCATGCTATGCGAAATATCTACATTTAATTATAGTAATTAAGGAAATGCACTAAAGATAATAAACATATAACAAATTGTTTTGCATGTACCTAAAATCTTGGATTATCTTTGCAAAGAATGTGGAGAAAGTACCGATTACCTTTAAAAAGTACGATTGAGCAATTAATGCAGTGGTGAAGAAATGAAATGAAGTGACGATGAAGTGGAGTGATGGTGGAGTTATGGAAGAGAGAGATGGAGATGGATGGGCAGATGGGTGGATTAATGAAAAAGTGGACTCCCACAAAAAGTGGAAGTCTTTATAATGAAGTGGTTGCATGTGTACTTGGGTCATTCAGAAGGAGGGACAATAGGTTTGCTTCTTTCCGTTGCAAGAAGTTTGGAGGTTGGGTGCTGATTAAATTGTTGCATGAATTCTTCCTTGGACGCTGGTTTGTGATACAATTTTAGAAGGTGGCCATTGACTAGAAGTTTGAATCTTACAGGGTCAATGGTGGTTAGTTGTACAACTCTATTGGGAAAATCTTCTACAACTTCATACGGTCTCAACCATCTAGTCTACAATTTACCTATATTGTCTTGATACCTGGAGTCATAAAGGAGTGCCCAGTCACCAGGTTGGAACTTCTTGTCCTTTATGTACTTATCATGCCATTTGATCTTTTGATTTTGCACTACCTCAGTATGATACAGGCTTGTCTTTCTCATCTCATCCAAATTATTTAGCTGCATGATTTTGTCATTTTGTGCTTCAAAGATATCTATCCCTAAGTCTAGTGTAGTCCTAAGAGTCTTATGCTCAAATTCAATGGGAATGATAGTTGTCTTCCCATACAGTAATTCAAAAGGAGTAAAACCTATGGTTGTTTTCCAGTTGGTCCTATAGGCCCAAAAAACTTCTAGTTGCCTATTTTCCTAGTCTCTCCTACGAAGAGCCATTATTTTTGTCATAATTACTTCAATTTCCCTGTTGGTCACCTTAGATTGGCCATTGGCCTGAGGGTGATAAGGAGTAGACTTCTTGTGCTTCACATTATATTTAGTAACTAGTGTTGTGACAAGGGTTGATGTAAATTGATCCCCTTGATTAGTCACTATCTCCCTTGGAACCCCATAACGAGTGGAAATTTCCTCATAAAGAAACTCTGCAACCTTATTATCTCTTGCATGCTTCATTGCTTTAACCTCGACCCACTTGGTCACAAAACCAGTGCAAACCAAGATGTAGGATTTACCATTTGATGGAGGATCAATGGGTCCTACAAAATCCAGTCCCCATTCATCAAATGGAGTGATTACTATTTGGGGATAAAGAGGAATCTCATCAAACTTTGTTGGGCTCTAGCATCTATCACACTTCCTTGTATATCTGCCTGCATCCTTATGAAGTGTGGGCCAGTAATATCCTATATTAAGGATCTTCATTATTGTCCTCTTGGTTGCAAAATTCCCTCCACAGGATTCATTGTGACATGCATGCAATATATCATATGTCTCATCTTCCCTTACACATCTCCTCATGACATGGTCTAGTCCAATGTAAAACAAATAGCCTGCTATAGACAATGAAAAATTTCCTAACCCTACGAGTGTCATTTTTCTTCATCCTTGTCCTTTAATAATTGAACAATTTTAGTTATTCAATTATGTTTGATCATATTCCTTTATTAATTAAATAATTTTTAATAATTATTTAATTAATTCACTTTCTAATCTTTATTCTATCCTGATCGATTAAATAAACTAATTGTGTCACTTATTTCTCCCTCTTCTTCAATAGTTAAATAAATTATTATTTAAAAAATTATTTTGTCACCTTTCATCTATAGTTAAATAATTACCATTAATTATTCATCTATTCATGGTCCTTTAATTCTTCTATAGTTAAATAATTATTAAAATTATTTAACTATCCCATGCCACCTCCCCTATTAAATAATTAAACTAAATTAATTATTTAAGGTCTAATTTTCATCTCTCTATTTAATTAAATTGATAAATTTAATTAAATGCTCCTTTTTTCATTTTCTCCAAATAAATAATTTGAATAAATTATTTATTTTCCACTTGTCCATTTCCTCCACTCTCCATTTTTTAATAAATTATTTATGCACCACCTGGTCAAAGATGCTCTGTCATAATCCCTTGTCATAACATTCATTTTTGTCATAGCCTGCATGTCTTGCATGTTTGTCATAGCTGTCAGACATCATAGCCGTCGACGTCATAGCTTTTCCATGCATGGCATATTTTTGGTGCATCAATTTTGGACCGTTGATCTTGGCATCTTTTCTGAGACTTAATCTCAAGCATCCATTTCATAACCTGCCTCTCATGCATTCCCATCCATTGATCTTGGAATCTTTCTAGAAGATTAATCTCAGTCGTCCATTCGAAAGGTTGTCTATAAAAGAAATCTTCCTTCTCCATTTTCATTTTAACAGCTAATTGTCTCCAACTTTCTTGCTACCATTTGCAGGTTTTGCACAAGTATTTCAACAAATATGGGGGCAAAGTTGCATAACAAGAAGGAGAGAAGGAGAAGTGATTCAATTTCAATGGGGAGTGCTTTATTTCATTGTTTTCATTTTGCTCCTTTCATATGATTGTTTTCTCTTGTTTGGATGAGGTTAACAGTTTAGAAGTGTTGGTTGTCACTTTGTCTATGCTATTTTATTTCTAACCCCATCTCACACCTGCAATCCATGAAAAATGAAAGGTTTTCTCTGTTGTCCCTCAGTATTGTTTGGCATTAATGTCAATACACTAAGGTTGAAGTTATAGGGTCAATACACTAAGGTTGAAGTTACAGGTTATGCACATGGTGATTTCTTTTAGTTTTGCATGACTTTATATATCCATGTTGATCCATTTTAGTGTCTTCATCTGCATTTGGTATAATTTAGTGGTGATATAGCCAGTTTTTCCTATGATCAATTTGGTATCATAAATTTCATTTATATATCTATTGTCATTTTGTTGGTAAAGTGCAGTGATAAATATTCTAAAGGTCTATTAAAAGAAACAAAATTGCATTGCTACATTTTTTCACAAAGTAATGTTGTTCTCCAAATAGAACTTGAAATTATTGTGAGTAGAAAAGTATTTTCAAAAAGAATGACACATTGGCACACTATATGACTTTACAAAGCAATATCATTAAGGGTGGAAAATTGTTCTTATTCAAAAATCTTATGATAAAAGCAAGGTTGTTGGTGATCATTAGTTGTTTGACTTTATTGGGAATTCTTTCCCATCAAAATGCTCGGATATGAAAAATGATTATGTCAGTTTTGAAAAAGACTTTGTAAGTCTTGAACAATCATCGAAGGTTGTTTCATTTCATTTGGTGTTTCTTTGTTTTACCCTAATCTTCATATGGTTGTAAGGTGAACCTATTTCAGGTGTTGGTCGGGTGGGAAAGTTGTGGCTAAAAGTTGTTTATGTTTGTTGTCTCCCGTTGTCGACTCAAGTGTATTCTTCTCCATTGCTTTGCTTTACTTAGTGATATTTGAGAATTGATAGGTTTAAGAGTTTCTTAATAATATTTGAGTGTTTATATTTGTTATGAAAATTACGACTACCAATTTTGAGTTTTTGGTTTTACTCACAGTTGTATTGTTGAGTTGTGAAAGTTGTTGTGAAGATATTGTAATCACGTGTTTTGCCTCCCTTAATCATTGTGAGCAAATACTTGATTATAACTCTATTTGAGTTGTTGAAGAGTTTAACTGTTTCTTTTGCCAAATAAAACTTTGTGGTTGGTTTGTGGGTTTGGTTGTGCTTTACATTAATGGGGTTATTTTGTTGACCCATTAGATTAAGTGACAAGTATTTGTTAATCATTTATTTATTGTTTACTTGGCCAGTTTTGGTCTTGTTCAGTTTTCGAAGGGTTTTGATTATAAGTAATGTAATCCTTCATTTGGAAAAAGGCAGTTGTTGGTTTGGTTTCATGTGGAAGTTGCTCATATAGTTTTCAAACAGATTCTTTATTTCAAAACAGAGAACATATAAAATGATTTGCAATGCTCATTCAAATAGATTGATGAGAGGTTTTGATAAACACATATTATATCTCTTAGAAAAGACAATATATATTGGTTTTGCGATCTGGAACATTGTAACTCTAATTCTGAAGTCATGACATAACAGAGTATGTGATTAGTGAAAAAAAGATCAACTCTATATTTAAATAGCTTCATATTTATACATTTTCATAAGACTATCAGTGAGATAGCAACATTATAAGACTATCAGTGAGATAACACTATTGTTAGTGAGACAAATCAACCAGTGAGGCTTTGTACATAGAATATTTTTTCAGATAAGGCAAGTGAGGCCAAGTTCGAGTGGTTTTATTCCCCAGGAGGGTTTCCACTCAAGAAAAAACTCTATGTCAATCTTTTAAATGTATCTGTTCATTATTTTTTCATTTCATTTTTACAACATAAGTTCATTCATAATCTAATTATTGTTAAAAAAATTCAAAAAAATTGATTAGTTCGTTAACATTGATTCACCCCTCCTCTCAATGTTAACTGCACTACAACATTCTCAATGAGTACTCTTCTCTCTTTTGGAGAGAAGTGAGGAGGAACTCTCCCTATAACTAGGTAATTGGCTATGTCAACATACCAAGGTGTATGCACACTAATAGAAAACAAATGTTTATCAGGGAAAGAGTCATCAATGACTTGATTATTTTCTGATGCAGTCAGTCTAGAAAGAAAATCTGCTACAACATTTTCTTTTCCTGGTCTATCAACAATGGTAATGTCAAGCTCCTGCATCAGCAACAACCATCTTGCCAACCTACCTGAAATGAGGGGCTTATTCATGAGGTATCTTATTGCTGCATGATCTGTATGAATAAAATCTAATACCCTATTATGTAGTGCCTAAATTTGTTAAGGGCATAGATGACTGCCAACATTTCTTTTTCTATCACTATGTAATTGAATTCAGCTCCTTGTAATTTTTTGCTAACAAAATAAATAACATTCTCAATTGTTCCTTCTTTTTATCCCAATACAGCTCCTACAACATAGTCTGATGCATCTGTATGAATGTGAAAAGGAAGCTCCCAATTAGGATCTTTGAGTATAGGAGCATGGGTTAAAGCTACTTTTAGATCAAAGAATGCCTTGTCACAATCTTCTGTCCACTAGAATTCAACATCCTTAGTGAGAAGATTGTATAGTGGTGCTGCCATTTTGTTGAAATCTTTGATGAAACGCCTATAGTACCTTGCATGACCCAAGAAACTCCTAACATCTTTTTGCTTTGTAGGAATAGGTAGATTGGTGATTACTTCAATCTTGGTCGGGTCTACTTGAATGCCCTTTTTAGAGATGTAGTGCCCAAGGACTACTCCTTCCTACATCATCACGAAACACTTCTCAATATTCAAGGATAGGTTATGATCTTGACATCTCTACAAGACCTTCCTTAAATTTTCTAGGGCTTCTGCAAAATCAACACCATAGGTAGTAAAATAATCCATATAAATCTCCATGAAACCATGTGAAATGTCTGAAAATATGCTAGTGACTGCCCTTTTAAAAGTTGCAGGTGCATCACACAAACTAAATGGAAGCAAAAAGTAGGAATAGGTCCCCCATGGACAAGTAAAGGTGGTCTTCTATTGGTCCTCAAGGGCAATTTTTATTTGGTTGTAGTCACTGAATCCATCTAGAAAAGAAAAATATTGCTTTCCTGCAAGGGAGTCGAACACTTGGTCTATGAAAGGAAGGGGAAAATGATTCTTTTTGGTGGAAAAGTTGAGCTCCTTGTAGTCAACACAAACTCTCCACTTCCCTCCCTTTTTGGGCACAATCACCAATGGGGACACCCACTGACTGTCGAAGATGGGGTAGATAAATCTTGCATCCAATAATTTATGAAGTTCTCCTTTGAAAATCTCCCTCAATGCAGGGTTGATTCTCCTTTGTGGTTGCCTTATTGGTGTGCAATCATCTCTGATATATATCCTATGAGTATAGATCTTGGGGTCCAATCCCTTCATGTCATGGTAGTCCCATGCAAATGCATGTTGGTGGGTCTTCAACAAGTTTGTTAAGGACAACTATTGCTCTTGGTTCAGCTTGTTGTTAATATTTAGATGTTTTCCTTCTAACACTTACACTTGTGTGGTTAACTCTACCATAGCAGCTTCACTAATACTTGGCATTTTTAGTTCATGTGGCAGTAATGAATGGAGCATATCGGTTGTTGTAGGAAGAGCTAGCAAAAATGTCTTCACTGAACTGGCATAACTAGATTCATGATTAGATGACTCTTCATGCACCTCACAATGGTTCTAAATTATGTGGGATAACACTTCATCTTCCTCTTGTAGTTGCATAAAAGAGCTTATGCCTAACATCATAAGTTGTGCCATAGAATTGACTTCATCGGCCTCTTCTCCAACATGTGGCCATATGGTGTTATCCATGTCATGGGATGGTCAAGCAAGAGGGTAGAGAACAAGATTTTTGGTACTCTTCCCATTAGAAATGGTCATGTTTCTTGACCGAAATCTAATGTAGGCATCTGTTGTGGCCAACCATGGCCTCCCTAGGATAATGGGGTACCTGCCTAGTGTAGCTTTAGGAGAAAGAATCATAAAATCTGCTGGATACTCCCAAGAATTTAGAGTTACCACAAGGTCCTCTACTATACCATCAAGTTTGACAGTGGAACTATCAGCAAGCTGCAGAACAGTAGGAGTAGGTCTCATATTTGCAACATTTAGTTGTTGCAGGATATCTTTAGTCGTCACATTTATTACTACTCTCAAAGTCAATCAAAGCATTCCTTATTTGGACTCCATTTATGACAACTCCCACCACAGGGCTACCTGGGTCAGTGCACTTAGGGACTATAACTTTTCCAAGCATGATGTTTGCTAACTGTCCTACTACACGAACCATGGTGGGGTCCTTTTTCCTCCTTGTATTTTTGAGGCATGCTTCTTTGATTGCTTTTCCATATATAAGGACATCTTTTTTGGCTTGAAACAAAGGTATCTTGACACATATGTGTTTCATCTAATCCAAAATTTCAAAGGTTGTTTCCTCATTTTCTTCTTTCTATTTAGCAACCTCTAACCTTTGAAGAAATGGTGGATCTTGGGTAGTCTACTGAACTGGGACTGGTTCAAGATTTTTAGGCACACTTGGCTGAATGAGGAAATTCAAAGGCTCCTCTTCTTCCACAGAAAGTTCAGTGATGATAGGAGTGGAAGGAGCTGGAAAAGTAGTTTCTGAACGTAGATGGATGTCACATACACTCACAACATGTGTAGGGAATTGATTATGATCTGCAGAGTATACTGGTTGTTGTTGTTGTGGTTTGTTATTTGGGTTAGGTGTGGGTTGAGCTGGTAACTGAGTAGGTCTAGGTGTGCTTGAACTTGATCTAGTAGGAGGAATTATAGTAGGTTTTTGGGGTTGAGAAGGTGGTTGCATATAGCTAGTTGTCTAGTTTGGCCATTGTTGTCCTCCCCTCCATTGGGATGTTTGCTGCCAATTTCTTGGAGGTGGCTACCAAGTTCCCTGAAATTGCTGCCAATTCCCCTATGGTTTATGCCACTGGGGTGGATAGTTTTGGTGATTGGGCCAAGTATTTGGAGGGTTATTCCAAGGTTGCAGTGGATATCCTTCATATTTGGATGGATATGGGGGTTTCCATTGGTTAAAAAATGCATAAGAATTAAAATAAGGCCCGACAAAAGATAATGAATTTGGTGGCATACCTTGTCTTGGATCCCATGGTTTCCTTTGTGCAATGTAGTAGAATTGATCATCATCAACCTAGATTGGCTTGAACTCAGGTGGGATCTGCTTGCTATCAATGTTACCCACCATTTTGCATATGTAGTCCTTCTTCTTTAAAGCTGCCCTGGAATAGTTCTGACATATTTTCTTAATATCATCCCAAGGAACTTGGGCAATATCTCCTCCACCATCAGGTCCAAAGCATTAGTGCAGTTGTCATTGATTCCTCTTAGGAAGAGCAAATTTTGAGATTCTTCATTGAGTGTATGATGTGGAGATTTCTGTAGGAAAAACATAAACCTTGAAGTGTAATCCTCCAAACTCTCATCTTCCTTCTGTTGCATCCTAAAGATGTCATCTCTTCTCATGTCACTCCCCTTGCAATATTCCTTATACTTCTCAAGGAAATTTGTCTTCATGTCATCTCAAGTCTCCACAGTATTTCTACCTAAGCTCATAAACCATCTCAATGCAACTTGTTTCAAAGTGGTAGGAAACAACTTAAGCCTATGAGCATCAGTGGTATAGTCATAGCTTCTGTAGAGGATATCAAACTCAAATAGGAAAGTGTTAAGATCTTTTGTGACAAGTCCATAGAACTTAGGAAGGACTGAAGCAGGGATATTTTTGAGGTTGTCAACTTCATTCTGATGAGCAATGGGAAATGGAAAAGCTGGCTGGTTAGGTCTGTTTATGTGTCTATTCTCATTATTCTCATCACCCATGTTTGCTTGATGAAATTCTAAAGCAAGGTGATTCTTAATCATATTTTGGTCTTTAAAGGAAGTGTCAGAACTGGTTAGATTGGGAAATGCATCAAAAAAAGGGTGTACTTCTTATTTGTCCCTTGGAAAATTTGGATGTTCAACTAGTTGGAATGGATTAGGGTCATTAGGAAGGAATCTCCCATGAGCATCTCTTCTCCTTCCTCTATGCATGCAGTATCGACTCAGTATCAGCCAACTCACATAAAGAATTGGTGAAGAATAGGGGGTCATTTCTTTCCTAAGTGATGGGTATACCAAGAGAAATCTTTCAGAAATACTACAACAAGAAATAAACTATCAATCACTCCAAAGAATTTCCTAGTTTGACACTATCCCCAGCAACGACACCAAAAATGTTTGCCTCCTATAATGGTTTAATAACTAAGCCTTTAGGGATGCGACTTGGAGATTGAGCATCTGCACTAAGTAGCTATCTTACTCATCATAAAGGTGCATTTCACTTGTCAACCCACAGACGTAAACTTGAAATGGGACAACATTGTATGTGCACTAGGACTTCATTGCAATCATCCATAAACTATGAAAGAAACAATGTTGGAAATTAAGTGTTGGAAAGAAATCAACTTGAATACTGAGCATAAATCAACATCTACACTAAGCATTAATCAATTGGACTGAAATTGAATGATATAAATGGAAATTCTAGCAAATAGATAGGAAACTACTCTATCTACCTTGGTTGGAGTAATAGTCATAGAACAAAATTTCAGTGGCTACAAGAACAAACAATTTCTAAAAATGGAACTAACTACTAAATAGAAAATGAATTCTAGACTAATAGATGAAATTTTCACCAAGTGGCCCCCCTTGGATGAGTCTCCCTTGCACTAACTCAAATGCAACAACTCAAAATATCATATTATTTCTTGAGAGCATAAGTAGAACATCTCAGCCATAGAACTGTAAAACTGGAAAATGTGAGTACAAACTTAGAATGTCCAACCTTATCAAAAGGAGCACCTGACCATTATTTATATAGAAAAACTACTGACTAACCCTAACTACCTAGGCAGTCGACTCCATCAAAATAGGAAGATGCCACTTATTAAAAGTATAGAAAAAGATGGAGGAAGTTATGCATGCGCTAAATTGGTCAAAAAAAACTTGCTTCAATGGGAGTCTAACACAACGCACTCCTTAGATTTTCTCAACAACAAATATGACCATTAAAAAAAGGTAGTTACATTCTTTTTGTTTGAATTAGGAATTTCCCTCCACAAGAGTTTTCCCGCTTTGACTTCTTAATGATCAGCTTCTTGACTTCTTAGTAACCAACCAGCTGGCAATAATTTCTCCCACATAGTAGGCTTTGTTGACATCATAATTTTAGTGGAAACCTACAAAATAGCATTAGTACGCATAAATAAATGTATATCTATAATTACCTTAGTAACATTCATTCAACCACTTGTAAATTCAACATAGGTAATCCACATAGCATGATAATGTCATTAAAGTCACAGAAATAAACTTATGCCCAAGGTCTATGGTTTTAAGGGAATAACATAGAAAATGTCAACAACCTAGTGTCAAAGTCTATGATAGCAACAACAAATATATAATAGACACTTATCAAAATTGAGCCATTAAATGAGCTCATCAGTGCTCCTAGAATAGGTACCATAGTGAAAACCAGGAAAACAAGCGCTATGTTTGAATAAGACTCACATCATTATCTATCAGTACTATTCATGAAATTCACTAATTCATCCCATAATAAAACATGTATTCAACCATGGCTTATTACTCATTAAGGAAAATTGTCTTGTCTCCAACTAGGGGAAACTTCCCCAAGTTGGTCATGGATTAAATCTTAGAATGTCCTATCATCTAAAAAATAGAAAAAATCAAAAACATTTGACAAACCACACAAATTAAAAACATTTGAAAAAACAACAAAAATCAAAAACATAAAAAACAAAACAACATCGTTGGGTTATTCCTTCACTCAAACAGTCTAATATATCAACATTTGCTTGAACCTCACAGCTAGTTCAAGTATATTTCTCGCTACATATCCTCTAGACACAAAAGTGGAATATCAATCCAAGTTAGCAATGTTGTTTAAAATCCCCAAAACAAGTTTAAGCTCTGAGTCAACTGGTTGAACTACATGGTCTTTGTGTGTACAATGTAGGCAAGGTTTAACAACCCTTGAGATCGTAGGTCAGTCCCCTTAGGTTTATGTCATGCTTTATTTCAACTTAGTCAAAAAATTCAAAATCCAAAAATAGTCAAAAAATACAAAATCCAAAAAATTCACAAAACAAAAAAGGTTAAAGACATTCAAACCAAGTGAACTATGAGCCTTTTCATGTACAACGCAAGCAATACTTATCTTTTATGAGCCCCTGAGGCCCTAGGTTAGTCCCATAAAAACAACACCATAAAACTTAAATAAAAAAGACTTACCCCATCACCAAAATCCGCAATAAAATTTTCACCCATAATAAACAAATTATTACACTCACCCTTTGACAAAACAGACAAAGAAACAAAGCGAACAAAAAAAAACTAGAACTTTCAAGCAAACAATCACAAATATTTGATCACAAAATAGACGGAAACAATGCTAAGGTATTGCCTACATATATTTTGACAATTCACCAACAAAATTATGAGATATGTCTTAATGGATCCATTCCTATAATAGACATGTTCAACAATAGATAATTGTTCTAAAACCTCAAACAAATATGGTAATTAATACAACTTTATTTTTATCTTTTTGTGGCCACCAAATCATCAGAGAGAAATAGGGAGGGCAGGCCCATCTAAGTTAGTTGGGAGAATTTTTCCCACATGTTGTTCATAGTTCAGCCTAGTGTGGTAGTGCACTCGCTAGCATGGTGGATGGCTATGTGGCAACAAATGAACTCTTTTGTTGTTTTGGTAGCTAATTTGTGGTCCTTCATCCTCGCACTTACTAAGTCCTCATTCAGTGCTATGTACAGGCTATCTAACAACTTTTCTGCCTTAGGAACCTTCTTTATGATGAATTGTGGGAATCATTCAATTATTCTGTGAACCTCCCTCCTCAAACATGATGCTTCCGCAATGAATTGAAGTGTCAGCTAAAGATTCAAGCAGAAAGCTTTGACCTTTTCCCAATATGAAATATATAGTTGTTGGGCTACTTGAAGGAGGTCTGATTAGGTGGCAGGGGGTTGGGAAAGATTCTTCAAAAGACCAATCTCCTCATCCTTTGAACCAACATCCTATGTCAGTTTCGCAATCCTCTTGTCTGTAATAGAGAGTTGGTCCTGCAGGGTTCTCAAATCGGAAAGCCATTTTTCTTCAGACTGGCTGTTGTTTGCTTATTCCCTGTTTGTGTCCTTTTGCTACATTCTTTTCTCTAATTGAGCGCGTTGATACTAAAAATCCTCATTCTTTCATTGCATCTCCTGCTCCGCCTGAGCCAACTGGTCCTGTAATTCTTGGTTTTTCTATTGCAGCTCGGCTACCAAGTTGGAATCTTGGGATTGTAACTTTGCGAGTTCCTCCTGGAGTTTGGCCTGCTCTATTTGTGCTTGTTGTGACAAGCACAAAAATTCGGCATCCCTTGCCTTGTCCTTCACCAGTAGGACTTTAATTCTCTCCTTGATAGTTTTCATCTCTTCTTCCTTCTTCAACTAGTGACCAAACTTAAGGAAGTCAGTGGTCACCACTCGCCATGTCTCCTCCATGAGCTCAACTTTATCTTGCAATTAGGTTATGCTTAGATCCAGTCCCATAGCATGGATGGTGTGGTCCTCAGGTGGTATCTCCCCTTGCGGTTTGATGACAGTTGGATGCATGGTTACAAAATGCAGCGATTGTCGACCCTCATTGAAAAGTGTCTGCACCTTTGGCTTAGCCGACCTTTTAGCATCCTTGTCCCCTTGCTTCTAGAGCTTGAGAGCTCGTGCTTGCTTTTTTTATCAGCCTTTGACAAAAAAATTGTTGGTGACCTAACGAGCTCACCCATGAAGGGTGTACCACGAGGAAGAGCAAAAGGGAATGAGAGAGTAGTTGTTCCGACCTATTTCTTCCTCGGAAGAGAGACTATTTGTGGGGAGAATGGAGGAATATACCAAGGTCCAGTATGTGAAGTGATGGGAGGACTCATGGGATGCGATGGTGGTAGCAGAGGTGTAGTGGACTCCATTTGTTGAGCAAGTTGGGTTGGATTCAACGCAACAGATGTAAAAGGTGAAACAATAGCAGATGTGGACAGGGCTCCAATGAAAGGTGGAATAATCCACGAGGGAGTAAAAGCAAATTGTCCCACTTGGGAAAATTGGGAGAAACCTCCCATGACCATTATAGTAGAAGTAGAGAAAAAAAGGCTGACATTTGAAGTGATAGGCAATGCAAAGACAATGGAAGAAATTAGGGAATGTAAATCAAGAAGAGGGAGAGAGAAAGATACTTGGGAAGGGATGATTCTGATCCTTGGCTCATTGCAAGCTCTTGTGAACCCTCTCCGAAAGTTGCATCTATGCATTGCCTTTTGTTTGGTGGGAAATTTTCCACCTCTATGACCTCCGATGGTTGTTGTTGGGCAACTCTGAGTTTTTTCATGGCCCATGTGCGTGTCTACGAGGATCCCAAACGCGATATATTCACCTGCATCTTGAAAGTAGTTGTGCTAGGTTGCTTTGCGGCTTGTTCAATTTATTGTGTTGGGGTTGTATTCACTTCCTTTTCCTTCCCCTTCCTTGTATACTTTACAGCTTCCTCTGGGTCAACATCCTCATCATCGCTTGCATCAGCATCATTATGCGCTATGTTCCACATAGTATCAAATCTTTCATCTGTGACTACGTCTGGGAATAGGGAATTAGTGCACTTTGTTTCTTGATAGTAAATTCATAAATCTCTAATAATTTCCTCACTCCACAACCATTTATTAGCCAAATCATTGCGAAGGATGGCACCCATTTGAAACTTCTCATTAAACTTTGTCGAAGGGAAGTAGAATTTGAGCCATGGCGACCTCTTATCCTTTGTAGGAATGTGAACCAGGTCAACCAATAGATCATCTTGATCTTTCAGTGGACTTTGTCACGTTTCCTAGTAAGGATAGGGACTATGAGTCACTCGAATGTTTGTGCCTAACAAGTCATTATTAGGGTTATATTGCCATTTATTGAAAATCCATACTAGCCCCATATGAGCCAGTTTCGCCTCTAGCAATTTATGTGTTTGCTTCTTTTCCATAACCATCATTTTGAAGCTCAATGGGCAGAGGAAGAATCCTTTCTTCTTGGCCTTCCCTCCACAAAAGGTATAATCAATAATTGAAAATTTCCAAAACATCTAAAGGGCCAACACTTGATCTATGATGCATGAAAGAAGTCATAACGGTTCCTCGGTAAAGCCACGCATCCAAATGAATGTGAAATCCTCTCTAAGAAACTAGTCGCATTTCAGAGTGAAACTCTGCATCCACCCTGTCTGGTCGATAGAAAGCCGATAAAGATTGCCATCCTTGCTCAAGTCTTGCAAAATCAGAGTCAAGAAATAATTTGAGAATGCATAATAGTCATCAGTTGCGGAGAAGAGAGGAGTCCATATAGAAACCGACCTTCTTATTCCCTTGTCATAAAAAATAGCCAACCTCACATGTTTTCTGAAGAAGTCAGGTTTATGATGTAAAAACATATGAGAAAGGAGAGAAGGAAACCTAAACTTATGTTATGTTTTGTATTCCTTGATCTAGTTCTTTATTTCTCAGACAATGACTTCCACGAAGTCATACTAGAATAAGGTATGTTGCCTCCTTAACTGAAAACCTAGACCCGGTTGGAAATCTTGTACCCATTTGTCCTCGTCCATGCCACAAATGAAAGCCATCATAGAGAAGGCATCCCGCATATGTTTTTTAAAAGCGATGTGTACAATTGAAATTTTTGGCAGCTTTGCAAAATCCTCCTGAGGCCTTTGGGTCTCTTGGTTATAAAATTCCATCCATAGCATGAGCTTTTCTTCTCCATATTTTGTCCCCTTTTTCTGGAGTAAATGACTCCATCTTCTCTACTCTAGAGTCCCTTTTTGGAATGCATAGCATGTCTTTGATAGCATCCTCACATATTACAATTCTCAGCTCCTGACCTTCAATGGCATTGGTATTTGGGTTGAAACATTGAATGCCCTCATGAACTAGCTCTGGGCAATAATACGCGAAAGAGACAATAAATTGTGGAAGTCCACAAAATCATTACTTGTACTCCAACTGACGTTTGCCAATGGCCACTTTTATTCTTTCGCAAGCTGCTTCCCTAAGACTCTTAGGGTTGGTGATGAGGATAGGATCACAAATGTTATCCCATTCTTCTTTTATCTGGCTTTGGTCCCTGTGTATTTTTTGCTTTTCCACGGCCCGCGTGTGAATCCACTCTGGCTTCTCTAGTACCCCAAGTGAAGTGTAAGAGATATCGCCAAAAATATTGGCCATGGGTGCCACATGCATGGCATCAAACAAGCTTTGCATTGCCTCTCCTTGCACTTCAATTTGAGGAGTTTAGGCCATTTTCCTTTTGCTGTGGATTTTGCAATGTTCAAATCTTCTACAATTCACTTTGGCTCTTCAACACTTCTGCACTCAAAACTCTTTGCACTGGATAGCATACTTAGGAAGCTTTTTACAATGTTAGCCTTTCGCATGCAATACTTAGCTATTTCTTTCTTGGAGTGGTAGACAACGGTTGCCTTTTAGCATTAAATTCAACATGTACTACCAACTCTCTTGTTCATGCGAAATGAATTCCTTGCCATTTTGAAAAGTCAAGAATTCATAATGACAGTTAGTAATTATGCCCTACGGCACAATTTCCTGGGAAATTGAGCCAACAATTGAAGGTGTTTTTAAGCTTTTTAATGCTTTGGTAATTAATATCTCAAAAAGAATAATTAAGCAAAAAGTGCAATGAGTACTTGAAAAGATTTGAGTTCATCCTTAGAGTTCAAAAAATTCCTGTAGCATGACACATCATCACCTGACTGTATGGACAATCACTTGGGACTGCCACCAATTTGTACTGCTTAATTTCCTCTTCTTAATTTTGCATGCAACAATTCATACATGGTAGACGTAACTAGGTGGGAAATTTGAGCAAGCTCTTGGTGGGATTTTTGAGTTAGTACTTGATTATCATCATGCTTATGGCACACAGATACCTCAAATATTTATATAAATAAACCCCAAGACAATAGCAAAATCACATTTAGCAATTGGGAAGAATCGGTATTTGGTAGTTAGGTAGAATTAGCATTAGGCAGTTGGGTAGAACTAGCATCATAAATACTCCAATTAGGCTAGTTAGAAATAAGTCACAGACAAATTTCTTAGGTGAAATTTCTAACAGACGCTTGAAGCAAATGACGAAAAACATTCATTGGCTATTATAGCAATGAAGTGGGTGTTAGGCCGAGACTGTGTAGAGTATGAAGATAAGTATAGAGTCAATACCGACATCTGCTCTCACTTTGTTGCATCTTTGCTTGATATACAGGTCCCTAAGCCAATGATTCTACGTCTGACGCTGAAAATCTTCTCAAAGTGGTACCTTGGTAGCCTTGGAGAGATTGTGGCAAATGTAGTGTATGGCTTGGGCATTCAGATGGTGAGCGACCTCCACAAATATATTGAAGAGGATGCAATGGTGTTGTGGGTTATGTTTCTGAGCGGGTTCCACATTCTAACACACAAAGAACATCACCAAAGGGTCACTCATGCTTGCCACTTCTTGTTGCATTGCTATAATGTGGTGTTGTTCCATGAAATGGAGTGGTATACTAACTTCAGGGACTTGGTATATCCCCCACCACTCACCATTACTGCTGTTGACGCCCATGTTGTTCATGACCCTGATGCTCCTATTGATCCTGCCGACGAAGTTGTTCCAAATGTTATTGCCAATGATGCTCTTGCTGCTTAAGACCCAACACTTTTTATATGCTTTAAGAATTAATCTATTTTTTGTATTTATGCCTCTAAAATGCATTCAACATGTATGTATATATATATATATATGAAAAAAAACTACATAATATATAGATATACTTTAAAAGTATGGCCTCATAGCTATTTTGGAAGTGTAATATCGAAGTATATAATTTCGTATATAATCAATAGACAACTTTTATCAAATTGCTTGTCTTTTTTGCTTCTTGCAATCCTGTTATATGAGTTCCCTTTTCTCCATTTCTTTGAGTAACTTTTCAATTTCACACATGGGTTCATTTTCAATTTTTCACATATGGATTCATTTTCAATTTTCCGCAAATGGGTTCATTTTCAATTTTCTGCATATGGGTTCATTTCAATTTTCATGGGTTGTTTGGAAAGACCAATCAAACAAAAGAACACAGGAAAATTTACAATAATTACATATTTACACTGGCATAACAGTTAATAAAAGCTTAATTGAACAATTTGAGGTAGATTCCATTAACCAGAATCCACAATGCTTCTTTCTCCATGTGTTTCTAATTTGAATGTGTTTTGTTGCTTGCATTGAATTATTTTAAAAGGGCCTTCCTATAGACTATCAATTTTTTCATGTTGGTCAGGCTTTGCAACCGTCTCATTGAACTTCAACACTAAGCCTTCACATTTGAGGTCTTGGTTAGAGGTTTCCTTGTCGAACCATATTTTAACCACCTATTGTGGTTAGACATGGCTATTAGGGCCTTTTCTCTTTTTTCTTGTACTTCTAGTAACTCAACCAAACAAACCTCCATGGCTCTATTTCATTCTCCCTCAAGAGATTTGAGCAACTGTAGTGCAGGAATCTCCATGGAGATGGGCAATAACGCTTCCTTGCCGTACACCAGTTCATAAGGCGCAATCTTAAGAACTTGTTTATGGGTTATGCAATCTTCCCAGAGCGCTGCTCGAAGGTTCTTATGCCATTCTCTCTGATGTTCCAACCCGATCCTTTTAATTTGTTGGACTAAATTTTTATTAGTTGACTCGGCTAGACCATTTCCCTGCAGGTAATAGTTTGAGATGTTTGTAAGAATATGCCATGCACGAGTGTGAATTAAAATACCTTAGAACCTAGGAAAGCCTTAGCATTGTTGGAGATGATGGTATTTGGTGGGCCAAATCTCATTACCAATTCCTCGAGGAAGTTCACAATCTCCGCCTCCATCACATTCTTCAAAGGCATGGCCTCGATCCATCTGGTAAAATAGTCCATAGCCGTGAGGATCCATTTGTGTCTAGTGTTGGAGGTGGGATTAATCATCCCGAAAAAATCAAGGCCCCATTGACCAAAAGGTTCCTTAATCACTATCAAGTTGAGAGGCATTGTTGAGTTTTTCCTCCTTGCCGTGAAGAATTGGCATTCCTTGCAAGCCTTAACCAAAGAGTGTGAGTCATTGAATAACTTAGGCTAGAAATATCTAGCACACATAATTTTGATAGCGATGGTCTTCGCAGAGAAATGTTTGCTCGCTAGACTATTGTGGAAAGTGTTTAGAATTTTCCTTACCGATTATGTGCTGACACACCCAAATAGAACACCATTGAAGTTCCTTTTGAAGAGGACCCCTTCAATAAGTGCATATCCGCTATTATACAATCTATAAAATCTTCTCTTCTAAGAAGGAAAGATCAATGGATATTTCCTGGTATGCATGAATCTTACTCTGTCTGCTAGCCAACAGCCTTCGGACTCGGGTTCATTTGTCAGAACAAGTTCAGGTTGCTCTTCTTCAGCTGCCATTTCTTCATCGTGTGCTAAATACTCACACAGTCCTTTTCCTCGAACAGTCTTTATGGGCTTGACCTCAATATCATATTCGAGGATCTTAGGGATCTAATAGACCCTCTTTTCGATGATTTCTCCTTCCATGATATACTCACACACACTGGAATGGACATATACAATCACCTTGTTGCGAGATATGAGGTGTTAGAACTTCTTGAGTCCCTTAATAATGGTGAATGCTTGCCTTTCGACAAAATTGTAGTTCGTCTCGTAATATTTTAAGGTCTGGGAATGAAATGCTATCAGATGTTCTCCCTTCATCATCTTTTTGAGTTAGCACAGTAGCAATGTTGGATTTTCTACTAAATACATACATCATTAAATCCTTCAATAGGTCTAAATTTACCAACATAGGAGTTGAAGAAATAGCATCCTTAACCTTCTCAAAGGCTTCTCTAGCTTCCTTTATCCATTTGAACATCTGATCCTTTTTTAGCTTCAAGGTGATAGGTCTAATTATCCTACAAAATTAGAAATAAATTTGCTCACAAAATTTACCTTTCCTAAAAAGGATTGAACGCCCTTCTTGTTGACTGGAAGGGGAAGCTCTCTGATCGCCTTTACCCACTTAGGATTGATTGCAATTCCATTTTTGGACACTACATGTACCAATAGTTTGCCTTGTGGTACTTTTGAAAACATTTTTTTGCATTCAGGGATATCCCAAATTCCTAACATTTTTTAAAAACCATTTCAAGGTGATCAAAATGATCATCCTTATGCTTGGAGATTATTGTATGATCATCTAGGTTGATCAAGATGATTTTATTGATCAATTCCCTAAAAGCGATATCCATTGCTCGCTAGAAGGTGGCTCTTGCATTTAAGAGGCCAAAATGCATTTTTGAATATGCAAACATTCCCCACTTGGTAGTGAATTTTGTTTTGTGTCGGTCCTCTTCTTTGACCCAGATCTGGTTATAACCAAAGAAACCATCTAGCAGAGAAAACATTTCTGATCCTGCCATTGTTTGCAAGATAGACTCCATGGAAGGCAAGGGGTAATGGTCCTTTAGGAATGCTTTGTTCAAGTCCCAAAAGTTAACACATAGGTAGATGTCTCTGATCTTCTTTCGGATTTGAATCGGGCTAGATACCCATGTATTGTGCTTGATTGAGAAGATGATCTGGGACTGAATTAGCTTTGTCAACTCTTGCACCATCAAGGCTTCAATCTTCAGATTTATTGGCTTTTGCTTCTTGCAGAGAGTTTTTTCTCCTTCCATTAGCTCTATAGTATGCTAAATGATTACATGATCATATCCCTTGAGGTCATAATATGACCAGGGCACTACTCCATATTTCTCATAGAAATGGACGAGTCTTTCTTTATTGTGTTGCAGGACATCCTTTTCTACCTTGAGCTTCCTTTTGTCTCCAACCTAAAGATTTGCATAGTCACTTTTCTTCGCTACAAACTTCCTCTTTTCATTTCTTGCATCATCACAATCGAATAGGTTTTCGAGAGTGACCAATCCTTTTGGAAGCTTTTTGGACCTTAACTGAATAATTTTCCCTTCATAGGCCTCATCAATTTTTGGTTGGAGTTTCTCAGTGAACTTTATTGACTTTTGGATGAATGAGGTGATGTGTTAATCACTTTCAAACACTTGCTAGCTCTAATCATTATCTAGGATTTCCAATTGGATGATCACTTGTACAAAGTGTATGTTATGGATTAGGTTGGAAGCAGGAACAAATTGAGATCCAATTGTTGCCATGCGATTCACATATGTATTTTGCTCTTTGGGCACTATCTGGATATTGAAGGCTTCAAAGCCCTTGATTAGCTCCCAAAATTTATGTCTATAGGATCTCATTCATAAATTCTTGGTCGTGGAAATCCCTCGGACTTGATTGACCACTAGTTTAGAGTCTTTGAATGCTATTATTTGCTTAATTCCCATTTGCTCTGCAAGGATTGGACCTTGCACTAGGCCTTCATATTCAGCTTCATTGTTCGAACAAGCGAATTGGAAGCGAAAGGACCAGAGTGTCTTTTCATTGGATGGGGATGTCAAACATATCTTGGATCCTGCGTCAACTTTGCATCTTGCTCCATCAAAGTGCAGCGTCCATAGCTCTAAGGCTTGACTGCTCTCGAGTTCCTTCATGATCTTCAAAAGCACTTGATCTTCATCATAGATGACATAGGTCCCTAACCTAGTAGCATGATAGTTTTCGAAAGGATTAGTGTCTATATATTTGCTCAAGAGGACCTCCTTTGAATCCGTCTGGTCTCCAATCAATTTTGCATCCTCTAGTAGCTCAGTACAATACATTTCCTCTTTGGTGAAAGAAGTATGAGCAGCCCCAAATTTGATCATGGCTTCATTAGCCACATGTTCATAGTGCAGAGGTTCGGATATTATTTTCATTTTAGCTCCATGCTTGGTCCTGAGAACCAAGTGTGACCAATCCAAAGAAATATATCCACCTATCTTTGAAGTGAATTCCCAGGATAAGCAAAGATCGAACATGGGGGGAACACCTATGATCACAGTATCTTGTAGAACTGTGATACTAGGGTAGGAGAATATAGTCAAGGGGAGGTTCTTAATGACACCTACGGTTTCGACCTTGTTCCCATCAAGTTGCATAACCCCCCCTTTTACAGGTTCATAGCTAAGTCCTGAGGCTTCAGCTATCTGCTTGGACATGATTGTTGTGCTAGCACCAAAGTCAATCATGGAATTATGTAATAATTTTTTACCCACAATAAGAGTTAGGAAAAAGGGCTTGGGTTTCAACTTATCTCTAACTTCGGTAGAGTCTTCCTTTGTACTATTGGTAAGAACTTTGGCAGGAAGTGGTGGATCAATGGCCTTTGCCTTGAGTGATTGTTATGTTGGTTCAATGATAGCATTTTCAAGTAGGGCCTTCTGTAGCAATGTTTTATGCTTCAGAATAGCTAAGATATCCCAAAGAGATACATTAGCGGAGGATTTTTAATTGTTCCACCACATTGAATGGTAGCGGATTTGAAGGATTTTGTTCCTTAGCCTTGGTTATAACAATTTTATTTCACAACTAAATTTTTTGTGCAACTGCAGAGGTACTAGGAGTTTGGTCAAAGGCACTTTTGAGTTGCGGGATGATTGGTTCACCCATATATCTCCTCTTAGAGTGAGTGGTGTAATCGAACTACACTTGCGAGGCTTTTGATGTGAATGCATCATTTGCAAACACTACCTCTTCTTCTTCCATCCATGAGAAGAGTGTGTGGTCGGGAGCTATATCCATTTCTTGTTCCAGGGACATCCCTTGCATTTGCAAGGCGAGTATCGTGTTTTCCATTTGCGAAGAGGTATATACATAACCTCCAGGGTTTGACTTTGCATCTTGGTTGCACTGTTCTGCCACCTTTTGTTGTAGGTTGCCACGCAAGCAATTTTGGGGCATATGTGCATCGCCACAGGGGAAGCACCAAGGATTGATGTCATCGGTGAGATTGTTTTGCCTTATTGTTAGCTCTCTACTCGAGCTCAGGTAAGCATTTTGCAGTGGAGTGGGCACTAGCACTATCTGATTAGTTGTTTGAGCCTACGAATTTGTGTGCGAGCCTCCTTGGAACTAATTTTGCTGGTAGGAAGATCTTCTACCTTGATAGTTTTGGTAGGTTGGATTCAAAGACGTAGACTTGTTCTACTTGATGGTAGTTATTTCATTTGAGATATTCCACATCAACTCCTTGACATCGGTCATCTCATCTTTTGAGGAGCGAGATATGGAAGCGATGTTCTATGGCACACCCATATATGTGTACATGGATTGGGGAGGAGTGGGTGCATTGGTAGATGCTACTTCCTGGGTGAAAACTGTTATCTCTGGAAATATAGGCATAGTGAGCCAAGGCAGTAGCTTTCCGACGTTAATTAGGTTATTCTCTACTTTGATAGCAATGGTGTACGCATCTGGTAGAGAGGTCTCGCTAAGAGACTAGATCATTATTGAGATGTTGGCATTGATGGATTTCAAGTAGAACATGAATACCAACTCAGCTAGTAGGTGGATAGCAGCCTGGATCCTCTACCAAGTTGTATGCAACCAGACATTGAAGTCAGTTATGGCTTCATATGGGACTTGCTTTATGGTCACTAGCTAATGATATAGTGAAGATCAATCTCCATCATTTGAAAATCTATTATAGAATGGATATCCGAGCTGATCCCTAGTACCGATAGTGTTAGCTTGCAGAGTGCGGTACCAATTTAGTGCCTTACCCCTGAAAGAGGCTGCGAGCAACCTTAGCACTATATTTTGGTCAGTGACTCTGTGCACCAAATACATTTCTGCCACATCTTACAAGTGTTCAGATGGTGTTTTTGAGCCATCCCCAACGAATTTTGGTACAACTTTTAAAGCAGAGGTTGGGATAGGGGCCCAAACGGTGGGTGATATTAATGCTATAAGGGGGATTTTGATATCCCACACCACATAATTTTTGTTTGCAATTGGAAACATGGCTGGTGGAGGGATCAGAACGTTCACTGGATGAGTTCTAGTTCGTATTGTTACTAGTGGTGGCACTAGCAAGCCAGGGTTATTAGTTGTTTGGGATCTAGTAACATGTCAATGGCTCATACACCCACTTTAGGTTTAGGTACATTTAAGCAATCCCACCGGGCATGCTAGAAAAATAAACTATTGATGCCAAAATTTGACAAGCAACAGCCTTATGGGAAACTTAGTTAATGGGGGGACCAATTACGCTAAACTGAGTAACCTTTGGGTTTTTAAAGAAGTCAACTTCTTCTATAATTGGGGGTTTGGAATGGGAAAATGAAGTAGATATAAAAAATAAAGATCTAACTAAGGCGATGCGCCAAGATGTAGATGTAGGCAGGGTAAATCTATCTTTTGGATGAGATTTAAGGGCCCGTTCAACAATCTACATGTCCTAGAATAACATAAATCAAAGATGAAAACCTGAATAATTTATCTAATAACATAAAATAACTCCTATACACATTTACTAAAAAGAAGAGTCAAATACATGGTCTAAGTCAACAAACTTATATTGAAATCATAGAAGTTCTACAAATAAATTACTTGGTACAGTAATGGCATATTATAATGTTTTATCAAATAGCTAAGAAAACAAAAAGGCTGAACAATGGCACAGTCTGCAAGTCTTATACAATAATATAAAAACAATACAAAAGGCCTAGTGTCTTTCACAATTTTTTTTGTATGTTCCGAACTCATTTTCGAAAGGAGAAGCAATATATATAGAAAATAATCTCATTTCCAAAAAACCAACAATAGAAGAGATTCCTTCATCATGAGCAATGATGCCCAGAGCAATGATTTCCTAAGGCCATTAAAACAAAAAAATATTTTGAGCAATAGAACACAATCACCTTCAAGCCAGATGCATCCTCTGCAAATGATGGCAGTGGTCCCAGAATAACAACAAAACCTCATGCAGACATATGTCGCTCACCCACAAAGTAAGTTAGGGCATGTGGTAATATGGTAGGGCTCATTGCTCTCTCTTTCCTTCCCTTCAATGAAATCCCTACGGGGAAGACACTTGGAGAAGTCTTTGTTGCTAGTGTTGACTATGGGGTCTGCCAAAAGTGTACGCGTAACGATGCTACGTGGCATGTGGGTGAAGCTCGGTTGAGAAGTGAAGGGAAGCAAGCATGAAATGCTTGCGTTGCTGACATGTGGAAGCATGGTGGGGCTCGAAAGAGGAGCAAAGGAAGAAATCCTTGCGAGGAGCGCATGACAGACACATGGCGACAGCAGGAAAAGTTCTTCAAAAAGGGGTCAGGGAATATTCAAATGTATGGGGCGCAGGCCAGACCTAGCAAAATAGTATATCAACCTGAAGGGAGCTCAAGGGATTTTATATCCACAATATCCATTTGCTACATCAAGCAGGATTGTTCAAACTATGAAGCCTTGAAGTAAAGCGAAATCAACACATCAATAACTAACAACATCAAATTTATATCCATCATAAAAAAATTATTCTAACTAAAATCTATCCTGCATTCACAATATCATTAGCATCATATCCATCCTACATCCACAATGTTGTCAATGCATATCATGATGATAATAAAATAATGAAAACATCAAGTATAATGTATAAAAGGCATACATCCATCATATATCATCCATACATCACATGAACATCATATATCAAAATGATATATTGATCATCCATAACAAAACATCATATGATATAAAGTATGATCCATCCATCCATGTCATATGCATACATAAAAAATTACAAAAACTTATATAAACATACATCATCATACATAGTCATCCATGATCATCACATAAATGAGCCAAATTGAAGAAGGTATATCTCATATATATCATCATCAAAAAAGGGAGAATGTCATAGTACACCATCATCATGTGAAACAAGTGTGATAGGATGATACAAAATAATACATATATACGAGGCCTCGACTGGGCCGATGAATACATATACAAAATCATGTCTACAGTAATGTCTCTAGACAAAAAACATCATAAAGATAAAAGTACATATAGAACATTGCCCGATAGGGAGAGGGGGCTCTATAGACCAAGCTACAGACCATCATCTGGATCAGGCTATCTAAAAAAATGACCCACTGACTTTGCACCACTACCCACAACACTAGGCTCTCTAAATCATGGTCGTCACTGCGCTCTAGGAATAAAGGCATCATAAAGATTCTGATAATATGTAGACCTTTGTAATAATTGATCTCTCTCTACACAAAGGGTATCACATTCTGCTCTGAGAGTATCTCTCTTTGTTGTAATCACCTGTAACTAAGCCTCTACAGCATGTCGTTGCTCGCTCTCACTATTTCACTCCACCCTTAGGCTATCCCTCTCAACACTCACAATAGCAACCTAAGCCTCTATAGTTTGTTGTTGCACTACCTCTGCATCCCTCGTAGCTATCATATGTGCTAACAATACTACTTCATCTCTTGGTAGAGGGGGACCTAGAACCTATCCATGAGCCCGAGGAATCTAATCTCCCTGTGCCTGATCACCTTGAGCTCCATCTAGTCAGGCCCTACCCAACTACTCTGTAAGGACCTCAATACAATGCCACTTCTCGCGACAACCTGTGATACTTGCTTTGTTGAATACGGGATCACCACTAGGATCTATGAATCTCAAAGGCACACGATGTGCCCACCACTGATCAAAATTGGGAGTGGTACCTAAATCTGCTAGACCCACTGGCCAACCCCATCTTAGTAGGGAAATAGCTATGAACGAAGCAATGGTAGCATCTGTATCAGCTAAATGACCCCATACTCAGACTTCTCTGGTGGTATGACCGAACCAAGCCTCATATGTATTAGGAAATCGACCTTGCCTCTCTCCAAACTGTCAGCATACTCTGTCGGATAAGTATCGCTCTAGAAGAGAATAAGAATGACCAATCAACCATCTAGTCTACCGACAGTACACTAGCTACTCCTGATCCTCCGGCCATGCATCACAATCCATATAGGGTCTCCAAACAAAACCTGTCATGTCATTGAACGCAACGCTAATATGGAAGATCCCCAAGCAAGGCATAATGAAGAAAGTTTTTGTAATGATAGGAGTACGGATCACCATCAGTATGATCTTGTACACCATTAACCCTTCATTCTGCTTCTCTTGCTCATCCTTCTTTGGTTCTTCCATAATCTCTTTAATTCTTACACAATTAGGTTCATCAGATACGTATCCATCAATGTCAATTGAATTCTTCATTGTCTCATCAACCTTGACATTTGCACTTTCTACAATCTTTCTCAGTTTTTTATTGAAATATTTGTATGCTTTGTTTTTAGTAGAGTATCCAAGAAAAATTCCTTCATCACTTCTTGCATCAAACTTACCCAAAGTTTCTCCATCTCTTATGATATAAATTTTTCTTCCAAATACCTTGAAATACTTAATAGTAGGAATTCTTCCATGCCATAGCTCAGAAATTCAGAAGAAATTCCCTAGGGTGAGGTTGGTGCAGAGTATATGGTTGAATTAATAGGAGTCTTTATTGATAAAGAGAAAGTAGCTACACACTTGAAGGTATGTCATTTTTTGACCTCTAATGATTTTGAATTAGCAAGCTTTTGGTAGAAGACTGTGTGCAAGTGTGTTTTTGTATTAGCATTTCGGATCATTTTAGGATCCTTTTGGTATATGGCTTTCTTCATATTGATGATTGGATGACATAATGTGATTTGTTGATACAAAAAAATTAGCATAGTAATGGACCATGGAAATATCATGTCTCTAATACTTTTATTATATAAATTATTTGATATTATTTTCAAGCAACTATTTAGTTACATTAATGTTGTTCTGGAATTAGGAATGTTATTCTAGATGATCTTAAAGTTAGCAACAGTTCATGCATAGACATTATGGTTCAATTCATATATGTCATTTTGTTGTTTCATAGATCCTACAGGTTATACCTTGTATGCTAATGAAATTGTTGTCTCTAATAATAAGTTTTAAAATAGTTTTCTCTGTATTTATGTAACAGTTTTGAACTTAACTAATGATTTTTAGGTGACTCTTTACTTTAGCAAGAACTAGTAATTTTTTTCTTCTTGTTGGTCATTCTCAAGTAGGTGCTAAAAAGTAGTCATCTCAACTCCTAGCAAGGATGCCCCAATGTTTGTTGTTGGGGTTAATGAGCACGATTACAAACTTGATTTGAACACTATTTCAAACCCCAGCTGTACCACATACCACTTTCTTATGAAGACAATATAAATGGAGTTGTCTGTGTGAAAGAGAAAGAAGGGACCTTCACATGATGGCCAGTAAAATATTTGAAAAAAATGACATAGTTGATGTTTATCATGTACTAGCTGTTAGACAGCTTGGCCCGCTACTTTATGCAATAGTTTGAATGTGTTATCTAGGGATCTTAGTTTTTTTTGTCTGTTTTGGAGTTGCATAAGCAAAAAAGGCATTGTAACTTAGTTTTCTTAGTCACAACATTGAGAAATACATTTTGTAACACATTTTTTTAAGAAAAGACACATTATTTTGTCTTGTATCTATTGTAAGAACACCTTTTCTCAATAAAATTTCAATATTTATCCTTCTTAATAACTATTTCATTATGTGCAAATGAATGGCTAATTATGTTTTTTTGTGTTTTATGATTAAACCTCAAAAGCATTGTTTCATTTCCAACACTTTTAGACAGAAATCAGTGAACAAAAACAATTAAATAAACTACCAATTGACTAAATATACTATCAATTGACAAAAAATAGTGAATAAATATGACTAAAAATATATGACTAAATATACTACTAGTTGATAGAAATTAGTGAATAAATATTGATCCAGGTAGATCCAAGAAACTTGAAAATTTTAGAGTCTCAAAATCTTATGAAACAAGCATCATCACATAGAACTCGCTGACATGGTCTTGACACAACTTGAACGAGCTCAAAAGGAGTCTGTATGCAGAAGTTATGTGCAGTCAAAGGTTCGGTCAAACAGGAGTCTCATTCTTCTTCTATCTCCTGTCTTACATTCTCTCTAATTTCTTTTTAGTATTTTTCAATTCGCTATTTGATTTCTAATTACAACATTTCAGTAATTAGTTATATAAATGTGAACTTATTTTGTAATTTCAATGGTTAAACAACATAGTCACGCACTTTAGTTGTAATCGGGGAAAACTGTAATTAAGATTAATTTGCAAGTTATTTTGTAAACCTCTAATTACAGATCAAATATACTACCAATTGACAAAAATTGGTGAAAAATTAGACTAAATCAATGACTAAAAATATACTACCAAATTGATCAATAAAAAAAACCAATTAATGACTAACAATAAACTACTAATGGCCGCATGACCAAGCTCAATGAATAATATGACTAAATATACTACCAAATCGATCAATCAAAATGACCAAATAAATGACTAAAATTGGTTTAGTCATAAATTTGGTCGTGTTATAAATGACTGACAATAAACTACTTGTTGGTGTAATTAAATGTGTTCTACCTTGTCCTAGGTCATGGTTACACCTTAGTTAAGTTTACTTAGGGACCACTGATCTGTATAGGATCTAGACTATATTGCATAATTGAATTCTTATTTATTTACAATGTTTATTCCAAGTTTACGAAATTTGAATTCATGCATACATTAACGTAATTGTGCATTAAAAATTGAAACTTAAAGTGACAAATCAGAACATGAGAGAGGAGAGAAGAAGTGCAAACAAATTGGTAACGGATTTCGTCACAAACGTGACTACGTCTTCGGGTCCACTCCAATAGAGAGACCGATCCGATTAACTCCAAAATCAATTACAAAAAACACCACAACCATTCTTCAAGCACTTCGGCAGCATAACGACGCTCTGACGTGCAAGAATGACTCAAAAATAATCTCTACAAGACCTCTCTTTCGTCACCTCAGCTTCAAGACTTCATCACCTAAAAAAAAACTTAATAGCAACTCTCCCCTCACACTCCCCTTAAATACAAAAAAAATTCTCAAATTGGTCTTTAACCAATTGATTTACAAAATATTCCTTATCTCTCCATAATACATAAAAATCTTTAAAAATCTCCCTTATTTGCATATAAATCTTCTAAATACCCCCTTTAATCCAAATAATAACAAATTAAAGCCCTTTTAGTTTTCATTCCCGGGCTGATATTGTTTTGATGGTTTTGATTTAATCCTTTAAAAGGATTATAGTTGTTTTATTTTTAAATTATAGGGGATTTTGTTTTAAATAAAAAGGCTTCGGTTTTGGGTTCTTTGTCAAAACAAAACAAACACCTTATTATTTCAAGGCGTATCTAATGGTGCAACGGTGGCTCTAAATTTTGGTGGCCGGCGGGTTCGGAGTTCAAACCCTGCGGCCGTTTGTTACTCCAAAAAGCGCGCCAGTTCTATAACAAAAATAAACGGACTCCACAAATTGTTGGGCGCGGCTAGTTTGGCACAACGGTATGCCAGCGGTTTCGGATAGACATGGTTGGGGGTTCAAATCCCCCCAACAACCTTTTAACAAACTACTAACTTATCCATCTGCAGGGGGAAGGAGGAGGCCACGTGGCATGCCGAGGAGGTGCCACGTGGAAAAACTTGATTCGCTGATAGAGATGTCGACGTGTCTGCCAGTTAGATGATGACGTGTCTAATGACGTGGCTTGCTGACTGGAGTACGAACTGCCACATGTCACTCTGTTATTGGTCCGTACAATGCTGATGTGGATGCCACGTGTCAATTTCTGACTGGTCCATTCACTGACCGTACAGTACGGGATGATGACGTCAGCATTCTGTACGGTCAAAAGTCAACCTTCATAGCATGATCTTTGATTGACGATAAGTTGAGCATACGATGTCAGATTTCGACGAAACGAATGCCATCGGAATCGTCTCGACGAGCTCTTTGCGATGATGCCAACTTCGACAACTTTTGACGACATCATTTTTTTCGCTTCTTGGACGCCCTTTGATCCCAGTTTGACCCAAGGTTTGACTGACCATAACTTGCGCAAACAGACTCTTTTTGCTCCGTTCCATTTGCGTTGGAATTAGGACGCCGAGATCTTTCTTATGGTACAGATTCTGGAGAGAATGAAGACACTTCAATTTTCACTAGAAATATCCACCATATCAGGCCTCCCCACTGAAGACCTTTTGGACCTCCAAAAGTGACATTTACTCTGACATTAAGTGAGGACTTGGCCTCCCCACTTGTCCTGTATCCTCTGTACATCTGAATACCTGGCTCACAAGCATAATCAAGACTGCAATAACATTGTTGAACATAAACATTATTCTATCACTTCCATAAGCTTCTACATCAACTATCGTAGCCACTAGCCAACAAAAATTGACTAGCATCAAGCTTTGAACAATAATGCATAAATGAAAGAGAACAAATGAACAACAATTCGATCCTTTACAACAGGAACATTTTTACCCAAGGAACCATCAATGCTTTCAATTATCATTCCCTGATGTTGTACTGCGGGTGCATCCTGCAACATCTGATCCTGGTTAGCTACTCCAAGTTTAAGTGTAGAACCACCTGTACTGACAGACATAAGAGTTAACTCTTTGCTTGCATTAATTACCCTCTTTAACTGCCCTGTGTTTGCAAAAGAACGATCAGTCTTAATCTTGTGAGAATGTACAATATACTGAATGCCATCTTTAAACAAATGATAATGATTCTTTTCCCTGTAGAAAATAGCTTTTCTGTCATAAAGATAAGGGCTACCAAGCACTATCCCACAGATATCCAGTGGAACCACATCAAACTATACTTCATCCACAAATTTACTAGTGATTGCGAATCTTAAGGTGCATTGTCTTGTTACTTGCAACTTATCATTTTCACAAATCCAACCTAGTGGATAAGGTTTCATATGTTGTGTAGTTTTTAATCCCAAGTTCCTTACAACACTTTTTGAAATTAAATTCACTTGAGAACCACTATCTGTGAGTGCATCAATTTTACTGTTCTTAGCAACAACCCTTAAATGAAATAGCTCATTCCTTTTCACATCTTCAGAGACATCATTAACTGTAGAAGTAGAAGCACAACTAGCAACATAAACACCATAAATAGGAGCTTTACCTTTTAAACCCATAGCTGTTATCTTAGCCTCATCATTTGAATCTGAACCAAGATCCAAAACAACATTCATGGCTTTCTCCTTACCTTTCTGTTTCTGATTACATTTCTGAGCCCACTTAGGCTTCAATTCAGGATGCAACTTCCAACAATGATCTTCATCATGACCCTTCTTGTCACAATGAGTGCAAGAAAGTTTCTCATCCTTCTTAACTGTAGCTGCCTTCTTTCCTTTCCCTGTCTCTGCATTCTTAGAAGATTTCTTTACATCGTTATCAAACTTGTCAATAAAAGATCCTTTACCCCTTGACTCTAAGTGTGTAGCTTGAACAGACACTTCATCCAAATTACAGGGGTTCAATACCAAAATGGAATGCCTAAGGTAGGAATGAAGACCTCCTATGTACTTCAACAATGTGTCCTGAGTGTACAAAGGAACATTCAAAGCAATAGCCCTTTTCCTGAATTCATGGGTGCACTCTTGGACAGTTTGACCTTTCCCTTGCCTAAACATTTTCCAGTCCATCATTAACTGTTGCATATGTTCTAGGGGATAAAACTGCTTCTTAAGAGCATTAACAAACTTTGCCCAAGTTAAACTGACTCTACCATGTTGTGAAACTTCTGCCTTGGACTTACTCTCCCACCAAGTTAAAGATGTACCTCCTAACCGAAGAGTAGCCAATTGGATCCTATCAACATCATCTAATAGGTTTTGGACTCTACAATAGACTTCTATTTGCTGAATCCAGTCATCCAATTTTTCAGCATTAAGTTCACCACAATATTTAGGCAAGTCAAATTTTACATCCAACTTAATTTTAGGCTTATTTCCACTCTCGAAAGGATTAGAAGAAATAGAATGAGGAGAAGATGGAGAAGAAGGAGAAGAGGGAGGAGAAGAAGAAGAGGGTGGATCTGGTTGCTTGTCACCATCTCCATGTTGTTTCCCTTTCTTGTCTTTGTGATCTTCTTGCTTCGACGAACCTTCTTCACGTTCCTTCCACTCTTGTCTCTCCTGAAAAAGAATGTCCACCTTAGCCTTCATCTCGAGGAATGCTCTTCGAAACTCCTGCTCACCGATTTCTTCAGGAACCTCCATTCCAGAAATAGACATCTTCAAAAATGTTCTACGCTTCCCGATCTCAGGATCAAAGTCTTCGAGCTTTCCTTCGCCCTTCTGAATCCTGGATCTCGTTAGCATTCAAGAAAAAAAAACAAATAACTGCAATAATAGTCAACTGTGCTCTGATACCACTTGATCTGTATAGGATCTAGACTATATTGCAGAATTGAATGCTTATTTATTTATAATGTTTATTCCAAGTTTACGAAATTTGAATTCATGCATACATTAACGTAATTGTGCATTAAAAACTGAAACTTAAAGTGACAAATCAGAACATGAGAGAGGAGAGAAGAAGTGCAAACAAATTGGTAACGGAGTTCGTCACAAACGTGACTACGTCTCCGGGTCCACTCCAATAGAGAGACCGATCCGATTAACTCCAAAATCAATTACAAAAAACACCACAACCATTCTTCAAGCACTTCGGCAGCATAACGACGCTCTGACGTGCAAGAATGACTCAAAAATAATCTATACAAGACCTCTCTTTCGTCACCTCAGCTTCAAGACTTCATCACCTGAAAAAAAACTTAATAGCAACTCTCCCCTCACACTCCCCTTAAATACAAAAAAAATTCTCAAATTGGTCTTTAACCAATTGATTTACAAAATATTCCTTATCTCTCCATAATACATAAAAATCTTTAAAAATCTCCCTTATTTGCATATAAATCTTCTAAATACCCCCTTTAATCTAAATAATAACAAATTAAAGCCCTTTTAGTTTTCATTCCCGGGCTGATATTGTTTTGATGGTTTTGATTTAATCCTTTAAAAGGATTATAGTTGTTTTATTTTTAAATTATAGGGGATTTTGTTTTAAATAAAAAGGCTTCGGTTTTGGGTTCTTTGTCAAAACAAAACAAACACCTTATTATTTCAAGGCGTATCCAATGGTGCAACGGTGGCTCTAAATTTTGGTGGCCGACGGGTTCGGAGTTCAAACCCCGCGGCCGTTTGTTACTCCAAAAATTGCGCCAATTCTATAACAAAAATAAACGGACTCCATAAATTGTTGTGCGTGGCTAGTTTGGCACAACAGTATGCCGGCGGTTTCGGATAGACATGGTTGGGGGTTCGAATCCCCCCAACAACCTTTTAACAAACTACTAACTTATCCATCCGCAGGGGGAAGGAGGAGGCCACGTGGCATGCCGAGGAGGTGCCACGTGGAAAAACTTGATTCGCTGATAGAGATGCCGACGTGTCTGCCAGTTAGATGATGACGTGTCCAATGACGTGGCTTGCTGACTGGAGTACGAACTGCCACGTGTCACTCTGTTATTGGTCCATACAATGCTGACGTGGATGCCACGTGTCAATTTCTGACTGGTCCATTCACTGTCCATACAGTATGGGATATTGACGTCAGCATTTCGTACGGTCAAAAGTCAACCTTCATAGCATGATCTTTGACTGACGATAAGTTGAGCATACGATGTCAGATTTCGACGAAACGAATGCCGTCGAAATCGTCTCGATGAGCTCTTTGCGATGATGCCAACTTTGACAACTTTTGATGACATCATTTTTTTCGCTTCTTGGATGCCCTCTAATCCCAGTTTGACCCAAGGTTTGACTGGCCATAACTTGCGCAAACAGACTCCTTTTTGCTCTGTTCCAGTTGCGTTGGAATCAGGACGCCGAGATCTTTCTTATGGTGTAGATTCTGGAGAGAATGAAGACACTTCAATTTTCACTAAAAATATCCACTGGATCAACCACATAAGAGGTTGTTGGAGATTTTCCACTTTTGGTGGACTTGACATGTCATTTATTTATCACTTCCACCTTTTGTGGACACATCATGTGATTATCTCTCCACCTTTTGTGGTGATTATCACATTACCACTTTTCCACTTTAAATGGAGTGATAGCTTTTCATAGTTGTCTCATGTCATAAGATTATGACACTTGTCATAATCTTATGCCCTTCTATGTTCTCACCTTGGCTATATAACCAAGGGGTCTCCTATGTACATTAGTACTGCTCATATATTCTATTTGCATTATTGGCAAAATACAATTTATTCTTGTCATCTTGTTTCTATCTCTCTTATGCTTGTGCTTTCTATTAGGCCTCTAGATCTTGGGTGGCTACCTTCATAGCCAATTATTACATGGGAAAATAAAGTTTTTTCATAGCCAATTCTTACAATTGTTTTTTCTTTTTAACAGAGTTTTTTCTTAATAAATAATTTTTTTAAATTAAACTTTTAATTAAGTTTTTTTAAAAACAAATCATGCAATAATAATCAAACTTGAGAAAATAATTTTTCCTCCTGATCGAGCCTTGTCTTGGACCATTTGATCCTTCAACCAGCAGTCAACAGGGGTCAGTTGCTCCTATCGACATCCACCTGGAGGGCTTTCTTCATAGTCTTTAGCTTTGGGTTTCTTTTGGTTGGCTTCTTCATCAACATTTTCAGATTTGCATCATGGTCATAGTAGTTCTCCTCTATGTAATGTTGTAATCGCACTAAAATAAAGTGCCACAATCTACTATTCAGTGTACTCTGTCATATTGTATACTTCTTTGGATTGATCTATGTCTCTAGTGTTAGTTCCTATCTACTCAGCAAATGTAGCGGCTGGTTACCCATGCATTTGGGTGAGATGGACTAGTCACCATATAGACACTCCTATTTTGGAAGCACTCTACCTGTCTTCAGAAGTTCGGTTCTACATCCAGAGACTTGGTGCATGGCTCCAGTGAGACTTGGATTGTACAACTTGTGCATGGCTCCAGTAAGACATAGATTGTACCAATCTGCTATTGATGGGCATTTAGTTCATGCTCACGCAATTGTCTTCTTGGTTCTGACCTTATTCATGTTGTAGTGTGGATGCATCTACAGTTCTTTATCGACAGATTCTGCAGTTACTTTTGAGTTGACAGATGTTGTCACCTAGAAATGCACCTTATGCAAAGTTTACAAAAAGCTGAGCTTTCTAGTGAAACATTGGATCATTTCAAGGTTGTGGGTCACCTGAGATTGAAATGAACCTTCGGAGAAGGCCAAATTCCTTTGGGTATCACCTAAACTATCAATTTTGTAAGGGGAAAGGGAGAAGGAGTACATGTAAATGAAACTAAACCTATGGTGATACACCGTATTGGTAAGAAATTATGAAATGAAAACAAGATGCAACACACTGAGAAAACTTAACTGCAATTGCTTTACTTACTCACATAACCCCTTTGGTCTTATGCATCATTATTGACAGGTTTGATCTACATACATATCTTAAGAAGGAAGAAACAAACTTCACAGCTTTATGGTATGAATACAGATTAAAAAGAAACACTGTTAAATAAAATTTGCATAAGCCAACATATAGAAATGAGAGTGGTATGAGAATTAACACTTGCTTTCCTGGTGAACTTTGTTTTACATTTCAGATTTTAGTTGGGTTACAAAGTATACATCAGTTGAGGAAGGATAGCTAAAAATCACTAACTCTTATGGATGCATAATCCAAACTATTTACAAAAAGGAAAAAATTCCTTATATATCAGAAGTGTGTCGGCTCCTTAGGGCTTACAAAAATATCGGTCTTAGAAAGATCTATCCTTAGATCTTTTGATTGAATTTAATGCTGCACCCTGCGTGTCCATGTCGGTGAAGAGTCCTTCTGGGAGTGGTCTTCTTCAGATCTTTCTGCAACCACCGCATTTACTTATGTTCCTCGTGTCCTCCCTGAACCTCTTCGACCAAGCTCCTTGAATGCTCCTGAGCTCGGAATAGATACACATTGCTTTCCATTCTATTGGTGTTCTTCATCCTGGTTAGACTGCCACGGCTCGCTTTCAGATCTCTCTGATTGGTCAAGTATACTCCATGCAGATTCTTTGGGTAGTCAAAAGCTCCTTCTGTATAATCACATGTCGGTGAGACACTAATTGTGTCTCCCCGATGCGATTAAATCTTCCTGTGGTTATCGGCATAGCTTGAAACTATCAATGAGAGCTCCTGTCGAGCCCAAAAGTCATACCGATCGCCTATGTGGTTTCCAAGGAAATCGCGTTCAGCCAGACAACATGGCGAACTCTTCTCATCCTCTATCAGGTCGGTAAGACTCTCAACGAGGCCTCTGGGTTCAGGCGAGAGCTCATTTTGTTTTGCTTCGGCAAGAGAACCATTCATCGACAAGAGGTCATAGCGGCTTCATTAGTCATGCCAATATCGCTTTTCATTGCTGAAACTACATTGATATGAAATGTCAGGGAGACCTTCTACCAGTTGGTGAGACCTCTTAGCAAATACACAACATTATACCGAAGTCAATCCAATTTGACAAGACTTCAAAAAGTCGCTAGGACCTCATGGCAAAAACATCAATCTCCCAGCGAGCTTAGACCATTCCTCTATGAGACTCCCCGCCGGTTAGTGAGACTTCCTCTGAAGACTCCTCCTATGTTGCCAAGACCCTCCCGTATCGACAGGAAATCTTCCTGCAAGCTCAGATCCTTCGTCGAAGGCATAATCTTGTACTGGGTGCGTGATTCTTTCAGTGAGACTCTGATAGTCGGTAGGACCTTAGGGCGAAGTCTTCAACTCTTGGCGAGCTTAGCTTGCTTTCGGTGAGACATTTGTGTGTCAACAAAACCTTACGCCGACCCATTTATCCCTCAGCGAGAGCACCTCCATTCGCCGAGACATTACGAAAATTCCTCCATTCTTCGTCGAAACCATCATCTCCTGTCAAGGCCTCTTCATCTGTCGGCAAGAGTCTATTAGTGTCTCCCCGAACGCACTCCACTTTGTCAAGCTCCGCATTCCTTTCACTGAGACATCATCAAGTCATGGAGACTTCATAGTGAGGCTCATTTGTCACATTGATATCTGTTTCCATCGCTATGACTACACTGATATGACATGTCGGGGAGACCTCCCTGCATTCGGTAGGACCTATGGCGAAGCTCAAACACCTCTTCGATAAGACTTTAGGTCTTCGGCGAAACACTGTGTCAATATCACTTTCTCTCGGTGAGGCCTTGGCTAGTCACCGAGACATCTTGGCAACTCTCCTCCTTTTGGAAAATTGGGATCCCGTCGGGGTAACCCTCTACTTTCGGCGAGACCTTGTGGCGAAGCTCCCATCTTTCGGCGATGAGTTTGCTTTTTCTCCTGTCGGGGAGACAACACCACCTCGGCAAGACCTTTTGTTGATACTTGCATCCTTTGGCTGAAACTGCCCTCTTCGACGAGACTCGACCTAACCGGTAAGACCTTTGACCGATGACAAAACTCATGGCGATAATGCCTTCACTGGTGGGAGCCATTTGGTCGGCGAGATATCCTGACGGTCTTGGCTACTCTCCTCTTTTGAGGGTTTTCATACCGAGCTTGACCTAGGCAAGCCATCCAACTGTGTTCCTCACGACCTAACACCAGATGCACAATTTAACCCTTGATGCAGATGACCCGTCCACCCCTTTAGAACTTCTGAAACATTTTCTGCCCAACCGACCTAGCCCGTGGGTGAAAATTGGGCAACAACAGATTCAGCTCAGTCACCAGTTATGTGGCGTCTTCTATGGTTGTACTTGATTATTTCTATCAATGCTTTGCACAATTTGGAATTTCTTTTGTAACAATATTTGGAGGACTCATCATCATCCTTGGTCTGCTCTACATCAGTCTTGACATTTGAGCAGTGACTCTCCATTGAGGGGGGGTTGCATGAACTTCTTCATTCTTCTTATGGGGGGAATTTTTCCTCACTCGAGGTTTTATCCTTCCTAGAGCATGTTTCTCTCTTTTGGGGAGGAGTTTTGTCCCATTGGGTTTTCTCCTTTTCTCTGGTTGTGAGAGATTGCATTGCATATGTACATGGGTATCTAACATGGCCTAGTAGCCGGGACCCATCTTGCATTGTTTGCTTTTGTGTACATTCTCCCTAAGTTGCACTTAAGGGGGGGTGTTGGTGTAATTAAATGTGTTGTACCTTGTCCTAGGTCATGGTTACACCTTAGTTAAGTTTACTTAGGGACCACATAGGAGGTTGTTGGAGATTTTCCACTTTTGGTAGACTTGACATGTCATTTCTTTATCACTTCCACCTTTTTTGGACACATCATGTGATTATCTCTCCACCTTTTGTGGTGATTATCACATTATCACCTTTCCACTTTAGATGGAGTGATAGATTTTCACAGTTGTCTCATGTCATAAGATTATGACACTTGTCATAATATTATAACCTTCTATGTTCTCAGCTTGGCTATATAACCAAGGGGTCTCCTATGTACATTGGTACTGCTCATATATTCTATTTGCATTATTGGTAGAATACAGTTTATTCTTGTCATCTTGTTTCTATCTCTCTTATGCTTGTGCTTTCTATTAGGCCTCTAGATCTTGGGTGGCTACCTTCATAGCCAATTATTACACTACTAATGGTCATGTGACCAAGTTTAGTCATTTATAAGCAGTTTTTAGTAGTTTTTTTAGGCATATATTGTTATTTTTGTATTAGTGCTTATTGGAATGGGGTATTTTTTAGATGTAATAATTGGAAATGCTCTAGTATTAAATGTGGAAGAATGGGCAATGTACAAAATTTGTTTTAATTAAAAAATTAAAAAACTAAATAACAATTAAAATAAAACTAACCAAATTTTTCTTAAAAAAACATTACAAACTAATATAAGACAAACATTTGCTAGATCATCACCTCTCATACAAACACTAGAGCCTCTTGCAACACCTAACCTAACCACCACCTCTCTTGCAAATTAAGATTTTTTTAAACTATCATATCTTCACAAAAGCATAAGGCACTATAGCATAAAAAATTATCACCCTTAAAAATTTCACACTAGGTTTTGCTCCCCCTAAATTATTTCAAACCTAATTGGGCCCCTAATTTCCTAAATTATACATTCAATGGCCCATTTATACCACTTTTTGAGAAATTGCAAGCATTGAACAAATGCATCAATTAATATTTTTCCCTCAACAGTAAATATCCTATAAAATAGGGTTAGGACCCATTTTCCCTAGGGCATATGGGTCGCCCTATATTGTTGGGGACTAATTTTGGATATGTTGGTGTCTGTATTTTAACATTTAAAATGAAAGTTGCAAATGTTAGCTATTAGGATTTAATTTTTTAGTAATTAGAGAAATACCTATAAATACCTAGTTATTGCATCATTTGAAATCTAACAAGAAATTCATTGGTGAACTTATGATCAAGAGCACTATCAAGCAATTTTAAATCTTTCCTATTGCAGGAGATTGGTCACGAGGTCTAGTCTCCCCCACCCCTGTGGTACCGGAGGGCGTGTCGCGCCAGTGTCACCGGTCATGTTAAAAAGTTTACCAGGCGCACTGCAATTTATAGGGGGTCGTGCTACCCGATTCCTGCAGCCTAAAAAAAAAAAGAGCACTATCAAGCAATTCAAGAGAAATTTTTTAGTGATATATTGTAGCAATTCAAGATCCTAACATCATGTCAAATCTTATGTGCGTTCATATGTGTTCATGTTATCATTGTTTTGTGAAGGCTAACACTTTTGTAGGTCTCCAAGCAATTTCAAGCATTCAAGAAAGCAAGATACAAGACCTTGAAGTGATGTGCATGACTTTAGTCCTTTGAGGAAGCCATTGAAGAGTGGTGAGCTTCAACACTTTGTGATTTCATCATTCCTTCCTATCATAATTTATCCATTTATTAATGTTTTGTGAAGGCTAACACTTTTGTAGGTCTCCAAACAATTTTAAGCATTCAATTAAGCAAGATCCAAGACCTTGAAGTGATGTGCATGACTTCAGTCCTTCGAGGAACCATTGAAGGGTGGTGAGTTGCAACACTTTATGATATCATCATTCCTTCCCATCATTTATCCATTTATCATTGATATTGCCATTGTGGAAGTGGAAACAATAACACAAGATTTGACTAAGGCAAGCCCCTAAATGGCACAACATATCTTCTCTTTGTTAATGTGTAGATTTTAGGTTTGAAGAGGATTGAAGAAAGCTTGAAGATAAATTTCTCATTGTTGCAATTGAAGCCCTACATCTTGTCAACTCACAGAAACTCACCTACAAAATTATTTGATAGTGTTCCAACAACTTTGTAACTAGGAATCAGAAGCTCATTTCTATCATTAGAGGACCACAAAAGTAGAGAAAAAGTAGCATACAAGAACCCATATGCCTTAGGGTGACTTTTTCCCTCTATAATGATCATATCCAACTTTTTTGGGCAGGTACACAGTCCCTCGCACTTCCCAAATTTTTGCCTACAAGTTGTTGTTTATGTCTATTAATCATTAGGATATTGCAATTTTCGTAGTAGGGTACATTGTTGAATTAGGTCAATCATAGCAAATCAATTTTAGTCCATTTCTAAGGCTCAAAAGGATCAGATCTAGGTTTGTTTGTCTCACCTTCATGGTTGAAAGTCAATCTAAACACCTTGTTTATTTCTATCCTAATATACATTCGAAAAGGAGCAAAAAACATCCTAGGTTTAGACATTAAACTTAGGGTTCCTTTTTCCTATGTTATAGGCACTAAAAAATAAAATAACTATAAAATGAAACAATTACTCACATGCCCTCAAAGACACGTGAAATATTATTAATAATAAACATGTACAAGAATTTGGAGTTAGGACATCACAAATGGATCAACAAGAAGCATACTAAAGGAAAGATCAACACATGTATCCTCACCTATCCCAAATGTTAGAGATCTACCCTCATACATGCCTTGTAACTAGCCATGAGTAGCTTCCAAGAAAATCATCAAACATTATAAATAGACTTTAGTTTTCTTTTTTGTGCCTAATTTTTGATTGAAATCTTTTTTCCTTGTAATAATTTTACAAAAATATTGGAAATCATCTTTAATTTTTACCCTTGTGAATTATGATTGATGACCTATTTTAATTTTAATTAAAATAATTTGTACGAATTAAAAAGAAATTTCTAAAATAACATAAAAAATAGATTAAAAGATAAATATTTGAAAACAAAAATATTTTTTCACTACACAACACACATTAATATCCCACTATAGAGAAGGGGGATTCACTACTCACAAATTCTCTTCATTCAGAGAGCCTTACAGGGTGAACTTCCCTAAACTACCTCAAGGAACATCATGAAACTTTTAGAATTAGAAAGAGCAGGTCACAGAGATTCTTTGGGAAAACTGACAAGCTCTCGACCAAAGGACGGCAACGTGGGCCTACGATGACAACACGACGTGCTAACATCTTTTTGGTGCACTGTCATTTGTACGGACTAGAAAGTGAGTTTATCATAGAAAATAGCTAAATTACTGCTAGCAATCAGATTATTGAGAACTTACAAAATGTGATAAAGTAACAAAATGGAATAGAACTAAAATAAAGTGAAATAGATGATAAAGGGAATAAGAGATAGAAAATAAATGCTTACAACCACACAAGTGATGAAACCTCTAGCAAATGAATGTCTTCAAACCCTGCATGCATAAGATCTGGAGGAAGTTTTGGGGCTATATAGGGGTTTTCCTTAGTCAAACCCCCGTTTTGGTGTTGCCACCTCCACAGACAACTAGATAGATAGAGAGAAGTAATAGATAGAAATGAAATGAATGTAGAGTGATAAAAACAATCCTCGCTCGAGGAGGAGAACCCGTATCACGAAGTATGAGTGATAAAAGAAAATCCCGCTCGAGGAGAAGAACCTGTATCACAAAATGTAGATGCAGTATATAAGGGATGTGTGAAATCCCAAGATGCTTACAAGCAAGAGACAAGGGAGATGGAGCTGCAAGGTTTAAGCAAGCCAAAGAGGGATAGAAAGGACAAAAGAGAGGGTTGCAAGAGCCAAGATAACTATAAAGAGTGTTGTGAGAATGTGAGAGTGCTTGAAGTTGTTGTAACAAGCTGTGCAAGCAAGATAATAAGAGCAAGAGAAGAGAGAAATGCCAAAGCCAAGACTGGAAAGAAGCTAGAAGACAAAATGGAATGAAAGGATAGCTTTTAAAGAGAGGAGAGTAAGGAAAATAAGCTTCTTGAGCTGTTACAAGGCACCTCGGGTCATTACCATTGATAAAAGGAGATGACAAGTGGCAAACATGCTCAGAAATGATCGTTTGAACATTGAAATGTTGCAAGATGCTAGTGCGGCGCATAGACGTCCGCATAGTGTGCTAGTGTCTATACACATCATGCTACAAAATGACACAAACGAGAAAATCACAAGGTTCAACACAAAGCTGACACACAGAGGTAGCTACTGAAAAAGGGGTTTTCAAGCATCCTGAGAGGGAAAAAGGGTTGATGTAGGGGCTAAAATGAGCCTATACAAGTTATAAGGGAGTGGACACTAAAGTAAATGCAATAATATATGTGAAAATTATAAGGGTTGCAATTTAATGACATTACATTTTTCCCTCACTTTAGTGGGCGTATGAATCTACACGAATATGCATGCTAAAAGAAATATACTAAACATAAATAACATCATTATGCCAAAAGGATATTGTAGAGGAAGCAAGCATGCCACTAGGTTGAAGACCTACAAAACAAACACATTAGACAAGAAAATCCTGCACAAGACAAAATGTTAGAACATAAAAAGTCATTACACCATGAGGTTAGAAGATAAAAACACACACACAGGCACACAAAAACTAAAGGATTTGAGTCGACAAAGTAAAGGATACCTTGATGTAAAAGGTCGTCTCAATACTATGCGTCATCTTCGAATTAAGAAATAACACACATAGAAGAATTCTAAAACAAAGAGAAGAATGTAAGGATCAGTTGCTTCAGGAGAAGAATGCACCCAAAAGTTAGGGAAGTAACCAATGTTGAAGAGAGAAAGGGCATATACTTAGGATGAAGAAGATGCAGATCTTCGATATGGTACACAATTTGAGAAGAGAAGAAAGAAGAGAGTTTAAGAGAGAGAAAGGAATGAAAATTCCAAGAGAGATGGCTCCACAGGAACTCTCTCTTGAGGAAGTTTGAACAAAAGGACTCCATAGCTCCGTAGAACTACGGAGTTGCATAAAGTACACCGAAGGCCCTCAGAACAATGATGGACAAATCCCACAAGATGTAAGAATCTTACAGGCTTGTAGACCTATAAAAAGGCAATCCCCAAGCACTCTTTCATGAAGGAAGCCTAGCGAAGTAAGCGCCTCACATGCCCGCAGACCTACAAGAAGGTGACCCCCAAGATCTCTCACATAGAGGAAGCTCATAAATGTAAGTACCTAATAGGCCCGCAAACTTGTAAGGAGGCATCCCCAAAGATCTCTCACATGGAGAAAACCCGAATGTAAGGGGACTTCACAGAGTCAGAAAGAGGCCTCACAAGCACACCTACAAAGTGACATGTTAATCTACATATAGAACATGTCAAAAAACAAAGCAAACACATAGGCAAATAAGCAGACATTCACACAGACAGTCAATGAATTGGAAGGCTTTCAAAGGGGTCCCTCAGGAACCATTCAAAAGAAGAGGGGTCCACTCAAGGGACCCGTTGTTTGAAACGCGAGGTCTAGTCAGTCTACCACCAAGCTAGATGCAAATAATTCATTTGAGAAATAAGCTTTCAAAGGGCATCCCTTGGGAACCCTTCAAAAAGAAGAGGGGTCCACTCAAGGGATGCTTCATTTGAAAGGAATAGAGAAGAGAGGGGGTCCTTAAGAAGGACACACATCTCTAGAACAAGTTATCACTACCCCCAACATATAGGGGAGGAGAACCATGCAAGATACTTAGAACATATATGATAGAGGTAGACCTTGATATCACTTGTCATGCAAAGAAAAGGAAAGTGCATCAACAAATAAATGAGTGATGGTACCTGAATCACGAAGTTGTTGTATTTTATCCTTAAAGGCCTTACATTCACTAGTGGAATGGGCAGGCACTCAATGGTATGCATAGAAAGAATGTTTTCCTTTATCATGCACATGAGATTTCTTATGTGTAGGAGAAGGAAGAGTAATCAAGTGGGACTTTAGAAGCCTCAACAGGATACACTCTTGCTCAGATAAGGAATGAGGAGCAGGAAGAAAACCTTTCTCTTGTGAAGAAGACTTTGACTACTCATAAGAGGAAGACATGAAGACATTAGATAATGGAGGATCTTCATAAAGAGCATTATTCCAGCAATGGGGATCACACTCTTCTATGGGATCACTATCGGCCTTCTTGATAGGACTGCCAACATTATTCACTTTAATACAGGTGCAATCATCTTCCTCAAAAGGAGGATCGACATTAATAATATTATAATTTGTGCCCACATTACCTTGCGATGTAGAAGAATGACCATCTTTGATAGCGAGTGTGGATGATGTTATTGGAAGGCTTAAGTGGATCAGGTCAACTTTACATTCTCTGGTGAAGGGTTTTGTAAAGTATAAAGAACCATAATCATCACCAAGACATGCATTCTCTTGAGGAGAGGTAGAAGGAGCATACTTAAGATTTCTTGCTTCAGAAGGGTCTTCTTTAGGGACATCTATCTGAAGAGCATCCTTCGTAGTAGGTATTGCTAGAGTAAACATTGACACATTGGAAGACACTGAAGGAATAAGAGTAGGCACAACTGAAACTTGACCAACAACTGCCATTTCACATAAGTGCATAGCCTTAGGGTCAGCCTTGACTATGACTACTCGATTATTGCAAATGAACTTAATAGATTTATGTAAGGTAGATGGGACTGCACCCATAGCATGAATCCACGATCTACCAAGAAGAAGGTTATATGGTAATTTTTCTAACATAAAATATACAAGGGTGGGTACGGTAATGGGTCCCAACCTCAAAGGTAAGACTATCATGCCTAGGGCTTGTCGACCAACATTATTGAACCCACAAATGACAACAAAAGAAGCATTAAGAGAAGATGAATCAATATTAATCCTAGGCAATGGCATATGTTAAGCACTAAACTAGTGTCAATGAGAGTACATCTAATGCCAATATTGTTAATGTTAACTATAATCATTAGAGGATCTACTTGCTTATGTACTTTTGGAGGTGGGAGTTCCTATGGATAGAATGTAATATTTGGAAAATCCACATGAATATGAGCTATCAACGCATCAACATTTGTCAACCTAGCGAAAGAAGGCAAGAGGATCTTTTTTTAAGGCTTCTTGAAGCATACCTTGGTAAAACGGAGTAGACCGAAGCAAGTCTCACAGTGAGATCTTAGTCAGAGTAACTTGAAGTTGCTCGAAAAGATTGTAATCACTAGGTTCTTTAGTTGTAGGTTTAGGTGCTTGAGGAAGGCTTGGTTGTTTATTCATTCTATTCTCATAAGTATGGGCTACCACTCTATAAGAGGGAGCCTTAGAAACATCAAAAGAATCACTATCAAATGAAACACCATCAATAGAACAAATCCTTTTAGGAGAAGGAATAGCTGGAGTTAGGTAGATGACCAGTCTCTTAGGCCTTTTGAGCGACAATAGAGACATAAATTACATTTATAGAATCATCACAAGTAGTAGAATAATTATTTGAAGACATAGTCTCAACATTGATCTAGGGAGAATCAGATGTGGAAATTTATCATTTGCCAATGCATCCTCTCTAGAGGAGAGTGCATTGGAATAGAGAAGAGATTCATCATTCACGAATGCATCATCTCTAGAAGAGGGTGCATTGGAACGAAGAGAAGGTAGAGTAACATTAAGAAAAGTATCGATGATTTCATCTTCTTGCAACAAAATAGCCTCTGATGCAAGAGGAATTTCATGAGAAGGATCAAAGATACAAAGTCATATGGGCAAAGCCAAGTCACTATCATATGCACGAAATGGAACATCATTAACATTTTGAATACAATTAGATACTGAACTGATAAAAGAAGATATTAAATCCATTTTGGTAACAAAACTGAGAAAACCAAAAATCCAAAATTTTGGATTTTTTTCGATACTTTTTAGGTTCTAGTAATTTGCATTTTCGAAGGTTTTCGAAGAAAAATTTGGGGTTGAAACTTGCATCAATCCTTAAAAATGGGTTGCCGAAGGCACTATTTTTTAGGGATTGAACTATTCCTCTTGGAGACCTTTCCAATGGTGTAAACGGTTCTAAATTCCCAACACCAAGTCAAAACTCATGACCCCACCAAGTTGGAGTAAATAAATTCCTAGCTTTTTGAAAAATATTGTGGTTCATGTTAGGTTCACCAAAATATAGAGAAGTGGGATTTGCTACTCATGAGTTCTCTTCATTTAGAGAGCTTAATAGGGAAAGCTACCCTAAACTACCTCAAGGAACAACGTGAAAGTTCTAGAATCAGAAAGAGTAGGTCACGAAGATTCTCTAGGCAAGCTGACAAGCTCTCAGCCAAAGGATGACAATGCGAGCCTAGGATGATAGTGCGACGTGTTGACATCTCTTTGGCACACTGGCATTTGTATAGACCAGAAAGTGAGTTTATCATAGAAAATAGCTAAATGACTGCTAGCAATCAGATTGCTAAGAACTTACAAAATGTGATAAAGTAACAAAATGTAATAGAATTGAAATAATGTGAAATAGACGATAAAGAGAATAAGAGATAGAAAGGAAATTCTAACAACCACACAAGTGATGAAGCCTCCAACAAATGAATATCTTCAAAACCTACATGCGTAAGATTTGGAGAAAGTGTTGGGGCTGTATAGGGGTCTGCCTCAATCAAACCCCCATTTTGGTGTTCCCACCTCCACAAACAGCTAGATAGATAGAGAGAAGTAATAGACAGAAATGAAATGAATGCAAGAGTGGTAAAAGTAATCCCTGCTCAAGGAGGAGAACCCGTATCACGAAGTATGAGTGATAAAGGAAAACCTTGCTCGAGGAGGAGAACTTGTATCACAAAATGTAGATGCAGTAGATAAAGGATGTGTGAAATCCCAAGATGCTCGCAAGTAAGAGATAAGGGAGATAGAGATGCAAGGCTTAAGCAAGCCAAAGAAGGAGAGAAAGGACAAAAGAGAGGGTTGCGAGAGCCAAGATAACTATAAAGAGTGTTGTGAGAACGTGAGAGTGCTTGAAGGTGTTGTAACAAGCTATATGTAGTTGTGCAAGCAAGATAACAAGAGCAAGAGAAGAGAGAAATGCTAGAGCTAAGGCTGGAAAGAAGCTAGAAGACTAAATGGAATAAAATGATAGCTTTTAAAGAGAGGAGAGGAAGGAAAAGAAGCTTCTTGAGCCATTACAAGGCCTCCTGGGTTGTTACCACTGATAAAAGGAGCTGACAAGTGGCAAACATGCTCGAAAACGGTCGTTTGAATGTTGAAATGTCGCAGTACGCTAGCGTGGCATGTAAACATCCGCACAACATGCTAGTGTCCAGACACATCACACTACAAAATGTGATAAACAAAAAAATCACAAGGTTCAATGTAAAGCTAACGCATGATGGTAGTTGCTAAAAAGGGGTTTTCAAGCATCTTGAGAGGGAAAAAGGATTGATGCAGGGGCTAAAATGACCCTATACAAATTCTAAGGGAGTGGACACTAAAGTAGATGCAAGAATGTATGTGAAAATTGTAATGGGTGCAATTTTACGATATTACACCCACTTTATGGTATAAAAACATAAGTCCGTTCCCCTATAAATAAGGACTAATAGTGACCCCTAACATTACTTGCATGGACACCTAAAAGAGGGAAATGAAATCATATCATTCTTAAACAAAATGAAATTAAGATTGTTAAAAGCATGACATGATTTAGTTCAAAACAAAGACAAAGCATTTGGTAAACAAAAGTAATGGATACTCATAAATTGTAAATCACAACCATGAAGTACACACATTTATCACTTACTAGATTTTGTTTTTGTTTAACTCTAAGCTACACAATGCATCATTTGTGGAAGTAGGATGCATTTTTGTTTTAGTTAAAAGCATATATATTAGGGGCTAAGAAAAATAAAATAAATATTTGAGAACCTTTGAGATAGGAAAAAATATCTCAACCTTCATAGCACTAGAAGTTGAAGTAAAATGGTTATTATGTTTGGAGAAGGACAAATAATATCATGGATTCTTTTTTAGTGCTATAAATTGAAATGTTTAGCCGAGAGGCTACATATAGTCTTTTAGCTTGAAACAAGTCTGACACCCGTAAACCACTTTTGAGTCATCGAAAAATAAGTTTTATTTCCGTTTAATGGTAAATCAGCTACCATTCAATGGTAAAAGCCTCCAAAATATTAGGTAAAAGCCTCCAAAATCTCACTTATCACATAAAAGCTAGATAAATATTTTTTTTGACAATTGGATGAAAACATTCATTTCTATTTGTAGTGTTTTTTGTCAATTTGATGGCAACTTTCTTTTTTCATTTGCATTGCTTTATGTTTTAAATTTGTATGCAAATATTTCATAATCAAATAATATTTAATTTCTTTAAGGAAAAAATCTAGATTTGTCTAAGTTTATTTCATTCCATTATTCAACATTTATTATTAATTGTTTAGTCCAACCACATGCAACTAGAATTTGCACGCACAAACTCATACTCTCTAATATATTACCATACATATAGTTTTCTATTGACACAATCCTTGAACCTCCTTTAGGTGCAAGTGCTAGTTCTAGAATAATTGATATGTTTTTGAATTTTTCATATAAATTAATTGTATAAATAAATGTCTTTAAATACTAAGTCATGAAAAAGTAATGCAAACATTTAATAATTATGTCGAGAAGTGTAATTCTACAATGGCAACACAACGACATATAGGTTGTCAACATATCCATGGAAGAAAAACAAAAATCAAAAGAGTAAAACTCCAACGTAACAAAAAAATGCAAGTTTTTAGCTTTTTTAACCATGCTTTTGTAGCATCACCTTTTTAGCTTTAAAGCTATTTTAATCTATTAGTTATGGATGCACAATTAAAAACAATATGTTTATACAATCATGTCTCATAATATTATTATTTTTAGCCAAATAAATAGTCACCTCCATAATGATATCTCTCGACATCTTTTACATAATTTTTTAAAAATATAGATATGCTAGTTCTTCTCACAATACTACCAAAAAGGACGAAGTTTAGAATTTGAATTTGAGAACAATCTCAAATTCTCCAAAATAAATGTTCGACAAAGAAACACAAACCTCAAAATAGAAATCAAATGTATGAATATGTGTGAAACAATAAATATATTAATGATTAATAATAGTGAATATATGATTATGAGTGTAATAAAAGATACAATAAAATTATATGAAAAAAATATGAATAAATGTTAAAAATAAAAATAAAAAATCATATAATAAAAATACATTACTTGTCAATATATAAATATATTAAATTATTCTCGTAAAAAAATTACACGTATATACGAATTTCACCATTACGGTATATACCATAGAATTATGTGTACCTCTGAAAAACTATTTTTAGAAAGATCCGTCAAACTTTCCAACATTCCTTTGAAAAGTACATTCAAAAGGTCTGTGCAATAGTAAAATAGTGATTTAGGATGTTAGACTAAAAGAGAACATGTGCAAACTGGGAACATTCCTTTGAAAAGGCTGTGAAAAAGGTCATTTACACATGCTTTAGACTAAGGATTAAAAAAAATTGAATCACTCATGAGAGCACCTGCTCCACAAAATTCGAAAATAATTACCCGCTCCAGATCGAATAAATTCATCGTATCAGATAAGAAATAATAATATGGTAATACTGGTTTTGTACTCTGCGGTAAAAATGACACGCGGAGGTCTTCGACAACAGGTACTCATCATTCTTCGCTTGTCTTTCTTTACTCGTATTATACGACGTATGGAAGCGGCAGATTCTACAATAAAATATAAAACCCTTAACTACCTACTGACTACCTGTTTCGTCGAAGGATCGAATCCCCACCCATTCCAATACAAACACACTCGGTCGCTTTCGTATAACCATTTCCGTCTGTCGTTTTTGCAAATGCTAAACTATAGTTGGTCGTGCGTTCTAATCCTGCCCGGTTTCTAAAATACCGTTACTTGTGAATAAAGAAGTGAATAACGTAATTATTTGATTATATCAATTTTAGTCGTCGAGTTCTTTGCAGAAGAATTCCATTCCTGCCTGCCCCATTTTTATAATGTCGTTAAATTCTCATCGGGATAAACGAGACGCCGCCTGTGTACTCGCCTCACAATTTCCGACCAATTGTTAAAGGTATGATATTTCTGATCGAAATAGTATTTTCGACGAATTTCGTTGATGATTCTTATGTTAAATTTGTTAAGCATTATAAGCATTTTAGATTTCAGATAGCTACTTAGGCGGTACAGGGTTTATGATTTCATGAAGGTTGTACTGTCTTTCGTGCTTAAATTATATAGTAATTTATGTTTGGGGCATCACAGTAGAATTCATACCAATCAGAGATGAAACAAATTTAAGGAAATCTCAGGACGGAGCTGTTTGTTTTGTGAAATAATAAAGAACGGCATATTGGAATAGCTCTGCAAGACGAGGTCAGTTCGACAGTGAGGAACTCTAGTGTTCAATCAATTGGCTTTCACAGGGGAGCTCCAGGTTGAAAACCCCTAATAGGTATATTCATCTTTAAAATTAAGTAATCTGTGTGGTGGACATCAATTGAAGAGGTTGGGTGCTGTGCGCTTCAATAAACGAGGCCATGTGCAAGATCCTACGTGGCGAATTTGATGAAATAGATACCCTTAGTTTTGGCATCTAAGCTGAAGAGTTTGCTCAAGGAAATAATTTACAAGCACCAAAAATATCAGGTCTAGAGGTTTAGCAGAGCATCTCTGACATTTTGTTGCAGAAATACATGAAAGAATAATATTGAAAGTGTATTTTATTTATTTTTAACTCAATGGGGTTATACATACGATATGAATTCCGCTGTAGTGAAATGCCCCGCCGAAATCAAACGCTTGCAATTAAGAATTCCTCACATCGCTTACAACTCTTTGAGGTAGCTTCCGAGCTATGACCTAGCTATAATTGGGGGCATCTACCAAGCAGATGGCTCAGGTTCAAATCTTGCAGGGCTCTGGTCACAATTTTGTGTTCACTGTTTGGTAATAATGCTGAAGTTGTATAATGTGTAAACCCCACGAGGAAGTAGGATTAGATAACGACCACAATCTATCGAGAACCCAATGGCATGACATCAAACATCAACCTAGAGATATGCACGCCAAAACCTGTTTACAAAACACTAACCTGACGTACATATGATTAGAAGGAGAAGAGACAAAGCATGTCACTTTCTGTTAAGAAAATTAGGTCCCTTAACATAGCAGTCTGGAGATTTGCAACAGAAGCTTGCTTCTGACTTGGATAAATTACCAATATATAAAACATTTGGAAGGCTAGAGTAATCACTCACCAGAATTCTGATTTAGGAATTTTTGGCAAAGACTCCCCCATTCAAGTTTTTATACCTAATCTCGACGAAGACCTCTGGTTGAGGTTCCAAGTTTCATCATTCAAATCACGAAGGTAACTGCCTAACTCAAAAGGGTTTCCTATAGTAGTTTATCAAGTTGAAGGGGATTTTAAATTGGATATAGTACAGCATCCTGGGTTAGACTTGAAAACACACCTTCCTGCACCTCACTCTTGAAGTTGGAATAAAGTTTTCTGTTTACACTCTTATAGATCATTGACGGGAGAAGAACAAGTTAATGTGTCTTTCAAATTTTTTATGAGACCTCTAGAATGTGTTTTTATCAGTCCTTTTTAGCGTATTTATAAGAAAGGACCCCAGGTTAATTAAACTTTCAATAGCTATGCTTGAAATGTTGGTAGTGTTTTGTCTAAGATTTTTCTTGCAGCAAGATAGCCGTATTCCATGCATTACTTAAATTTGAAAGTATGATGTTGGATCTTGATTGCTTTCCATGCCCAAATAGTCAATTCAAGTGGAGGATGAATGTTGATTTGAAAAAAACAAAAAAGAAAAAAATAGTTCAGTGCACACGAGAACTGTTCAACCTCGTAGGTTGCAAAGATACCTGTTTTTGTCATTTGTTTGCTTTTTACTTTTATGCAATTGAGGTATTAAGGTTCTTAAAGCTTCAACAATTGGGACTTGAATTGAATACAGATTTTGTTTTTGTACAATAACTTTGAAGGTTCCTGCATGTTTGAATTAACAAGATCTGTTAAAAATGAGGGTCGAGTAATGTTTTTCCATTTTGGAGTAATAAGAGATTGAAGTTAATGCATGCTCTTTGGAGAGGCAATCCATTAGACAGTAACTGAAGGTAATATACATAAAGTCTGTACAACCAGTTAAGGGGTTTTGTCTGATGCAAGAACTAAACAGTGTTTGAGTATAATATTCTCAGAAAATAGAACCTATTAAACATTCTGTGTCAGGGCTGAATTGATAATAATCATGGCAGAATGATCTGTAGCTCAGAGAAAGGAAGGATAAACAATAGAGCCTTGGAGATGTTATCATCAATTTAGTGCATCTTGTTGAATGAGTTCATTATGTTAAAAACTTAAATTGTAGTACATGGATGCTCTTCTGATTAGACTATGGAAATGTCAGAAAAAATAAATAAAAGGATGGTGGAAAAAGAAATCATAATGGTCTGAATTTGTCCCAAACAAATCTTGGCAACTAAAATTGATGATTCCTGTTAATTGTTTGACCTTAAATTATTTAGCCTGTTTTAATTTGTTTTAGCTTGTTTGAAGGAAAGTAAATAGTCACTTTCATTATATATTGTTAGCTATCTTGTTTGTTAGGTAATTGTACATGGGCCGAGTCATAACTATGTTAAATATTGTAAATGCTATATTTTTATGGAGGTCATGTTATTGGTTCTTGTTCTCATTGCAGGTCAGCTGAAATTTTAAGGTTTGCATAAGTTCTATGTCTCCTGCAGCCTAGAACTTATCAGGGAAATGAAATCTCAATCTAAGCAGGTGATTTTGGGAATTTCCATTGGTGTGACTGTTGGTGTGATATTAGTAGCCTGTTTCCTCCGCTGTATCATATGGCAAAGAAAGCGTTCTAAAGATCAACAGAGCAGGAATATCCAAAGTGGTATATCACTCCCCATTCGTGTTAATGGCGTTGATTCAAGTACAATACTTTCAGAGTCTGTAATCGATCAGGAAGCAACTCTAGCATCCAAACAAAATGGCCATTCAACTTGGTGGGGAAAACATGAGAAAGATTTTGTTTCCTCAGCCTCTGGAATTCCAAGATACTCATACAAGTATGTTGTTCTTTGTATTTTAGATTTGTACATTGTGTGTATTGATGAACTTCATACTTGAGTTACTTTTGATTTGGATTTTTGTATGCAGCTTTTCTTTTATTAAATATTTAATGTGTTTATTTGATGGACTGCATACTTGAGTTACTTTTGATTTGGTTTTTTGTATGTAGCTTTTCTTTCATTAAATATTCAATGTACTTATTTGTTACCTTTTTTGTCACTGATGGTATTGTATAGCTTCTTGATAATGCTTAAAGATAGCGGTTGAATTTGAAGCTTTAGCTTTTTTGGTTATGAATCCTTAAATTTACTATGTGATTGAGCTACTATTGTTATAATTTATAAAGTGTTGCATGCCTTCCCTTGCAACTGATTTTCTCTCCTTGGTGTGGCTTTTATCAAATAGTTTATCATTACACTTACTAAGTGGCACAAATTGTGTAAAAGTTTTAAACCCCCCCTTCCACTTTTATTCCTTGTTGCTTGTCGTCCATATGGGAGAAGGAAATTCCTGTTTTAAGCATTGCTTTCTTGCAGGCTTGAAATTCTAACAGCTTAAACAAATTTGATATGTATGTAGATATTCTTGTAAATGCACATAGCTTTTGTTTCGAATAAAAAGATAGTTGGTTTTAGTATATTGTAAATTTATTTGTTGATTAAAAGAACCATCTTATCAAAATGTTGGAAAAAAATGAGTATAAATTTGTGGCACATTTTACTATCATCTTCCTTTTTCTAGAGCATCTTTGTTAGCCCATTTGATTTCAATGCCACCCATGTGAATAGGCTTTTTCAATGTTCTTGCATATCTAGGTCTTCAAGATTGTTGCTTGCTTAATTTTCCTCCTATTTTCAGAAGTTTCTACTATTAAATTTTTTTAGCTTTTGCTTACTCAGGCAAATCTTTCTCATATTGGTTGTCCTGTTTTAGTGAGGTTTAGCTTGAACTACCAACATTGTGAAATAATGCCACGTGATTTAGATTAATAGATCAAGCATATTTTGTTAAAATTTTAGCTAAGGCAAGTTAGTTTCTTTAGACAGTCCCTTACCTTGATTGTTGGACATCTATAATGACACTGAGTATTATTATAGGTTGTTGGAATTTATTTGTTTTTAGTTGATTATCTGAATCCATTAATTTCCTTTTGATATCTCTTAGATCTGAACCAAATTATATTGTGTAGGAAACTGTTTTTGTTGTAAGATCCTTATCTTCTTTAGAAGAAGTTTTTGTGCTTTGTGTGATGCACTGTGATTAATGTTGATTTACTTTAAATGCAGAAAACATTTCATGGATTCATTCAGCTTGCATTAGAGTGCTAATAGTTGAATTGGCATGCATTTAGATTCTAGAAATTTTGGAAGTTTTTCTTTCATGCATGGGGTAGTTCTGTGAATGTACATGTGGTCCAATATCTGCTTGTATCATTGTTAAGGGGGCTCAATGATGGTCCCTTTCTTTAATTGGGCTGTCTCCACTCAACTAGTAGATTCAGATGCAATGTTTACTTCATGTTTTCTTGTATTCTCAGGTCTCTGGATATCTTTCTGTGGCTGATAAATACAAATCAACAAGGACATTACATTCTAAGAGATCTTGTAGCTGCTGTTTTCGCTTGTCATTGTTATTCCTTCTCTCCACTGTGTTTGCTACTTTTCCGGTGCTTCATTCGGGCTTCTTCTGCCTTCTTTGTTTCTTAATTGTATTCATTTTGTTACTATGTCCAACAAATGCTTGTAGATAAATGATGGATTGACTAAGTGGGCTGATTTTATAAGTATAAAGTCATGTAGAACAGACTGTTAGGTGCAGAGCTAATTAAACTTTTGTTATAAGTAAAGTGGCAGCACAAAGGATTTATGCCATATTTGGAAGCAAGAGCTCTTAATTTTACCTTTCATCTCACTGTTGTATTTGGTACTTTGCTAGCTCTATTGAAATGATTATTTAATGGTAGAAAGGGCATATTTCCATGGCACATGCTTGCATTGACTATTATGGTCAACTGTTTTTTGTCAGGACTTATAATTGGTTAAAGATATATAGAGAGGCAGCTCACTTAAATCTGGATATTTAGTATTTTTAATTTTTAACCTGGGTAAATAAAATCAGATTATGCTAAGGAAAGTATGATAATTACAAAAATATAGACACTTGAATATTCTTTCCCTGGCAGCCAAAAATAGCTTCTTACTGATTGTCTTTCATTTAGCATTTTTATGATAATTTTATTAGTTTTTCTGTCAAGACTTCATTTAAAACACAAGAACGTCATGTCGTTTTTGGCTGCTTTTGAAATTTTTGATCCACATGCTCATATGACTGCTGTATCACGTGTGGCTGGGATCATTAAGGAATTATTTGTGCCATTTTCTGCATCTCCTGCTGTATCTCTGCATGAAATCTCACAAATTACTAATAGAATTCTATCGGGTGCTACAGGATGGGACATGGAGTGTAATCCTCAGGCGAATATGGAAGAAATGAGGAAATTAGGCATAGGATTGCCAAACTTGGCATTGAATGGCAATTTGCTGGGCAATCAAATGCCCAATCTCCCTCAGATCTAAGTTAGCATGTTTGTCTATCTTATGCTTAACAGTGTTTAATTTCTGATAAGCCTGTTCGGCATGCACCGTTGTTTGTTGTGTGCCCAATTACTTTCCTTGTACAACAGTGGACATATTTTTTCTTGTCCTAGTAGCACCAGAGGATAACATTGTTAAAAAAATAGAATCAGGACCTATCTATAATGAAGGTGCACCAAACCTAGGCATACAAGAAACAAGTGGTTTGCGGTTTGGGATGGGAAGCCAAATTGCAGTCATGGGGGTGGGAATAACGTCAAGTCCCTATTATGGCACTTGATGCACGAGCAAAAGATGACAGGTGAGTTACTGTAAATGCATTAGGGATCCCCTGGTGTTTCAGTAGATTGAGCTGTTTGAAGAATAGTGAAGGATTTTGATCTTGAATTGCTGATAAATCCCATCATCCACTGTCTTTGAGCTGTGCATGCAATTTCAGCTCTCAATCTCTGTAATATCTTTTTAAGATGTCCATGTTGAGAGTTGTGGCTCCTGTAGTGTCTGAACTTTGTGCCTTGTGAGGTTCTCAGAATGTACAATAATTGCTCCTTTTGCATTGTATGTGTTTACTGCAAACACTACCAGGAGATGAAGTTCTAATGTCATGGATGCAATCTAGCGAGGTTGTATCGTATAAGGTTCTTTTAGACGAAGAAATCTGATTCCAGTTTAACATTTTCTCTAATTTCTACTATTCCATTGTATATTTTTTTCTGCCTATGGATGCAATTGAGTGAGGTTGTATTGTATAATGTTCTTTTAGATGAAGAAATCTGATTCCTGCATGTTTAACATTCTCCCTTGTATAGGTGTTCACATTGATTTGTATAAAAGTTGTAACTTGGTTCTTGTGTTGCCTGACATGCTGGAACTTAATTGAAGATAATAGTAGAGTTGAAGTTGTGACATCAGCTACCACACCATATTCTTCCATGTAGTGTGGACACACTGTATGCTTAATAAGCAGATTAATGGTCAAAGGTGGATCTCCCTGAGAAATTAGATGATTTTACCTGATATAATGTCAGTCATAATCAATAGAGCTTCGATTTCTGCCATGTTATTGGTGGATTTACGAAGATGGAGCATAAACAAACACAACATTATCATTACTGTTCAATATCAGTCTTCATCCACCTCCTAGACCTGGATTTCTTTTCGCTGGCATGCCAAAATTAAGTTCAAAATAAAGTTAAGGTAGCATATCTCATGATCCCCATGGATTGACAGAAAAAGAGGGCTTGTGATAGAAATAGGAGAACCCTATAATTTTTTTGAGTGGCATATTTTATTTGTATTAGAAGTCTACAAACTTTGCTAGAACTATTTGCTGTAGTTGTCAGATGAAGATTAAGCCACACTGTAAATAATCCAGCGTGTTGAGACTTGGTGAGGACCCATGGATCCAAGTCTGATTCAGGCACAATGAGTCTGCAGCCTTGACTCACAGACTCAGCTGAGTTTGATGGCCTCAACTTGTGAGTTTTGGTAGACTTGTGAGTCTCAGATGAGGCTGTGGAAAAACAGAAAATGAGCTTGAAATTAAATTTAGAAAAAAAAATCATTAAAAACATTTGTTCATATGTTGTATATTTTTTAATTGCTGGGTTTTGCTGAGTTTTTCCACCGACCCTGACTTTGAATTCAAATCACAAAATAGCTTGATGAGTTTTTTGCTGAGTCTGAGTTTCAACACTATGATATGATCTAATTGGCATTCCTGGCTTTGAGTGGAAACGTTCGGTTTTATTTGTCTGGCTCTCTTTAAAATAGGTGTTTCTTCTATTAAAGGATCAAAGACTA
>VDFB02374845.1:0-15851 GCA_007258455.2 Sequoia sempervirens | reverse complement strand
TTAGTCCAACCTTCATAATGCTTATTTACTTTAGCTAATGGCTTAGGAATTGGATTGGTATTAAAATAAACATGGATTTAAAAGATTGGTTGATTTGTGCTTATCTCACTCAATGTGGATTTCACCTTTAAATCTTCTTTAATCCTAGAACACAAGTTTGATATGTTGGATGTAAGAGAGATATATGAATGAGTATTCCTTGGAGTATTATTTTGGATGTTTGTTTGGATTCATTTGTGTTTGGGAGACATATTCTTAGATCTTATAGCTTGAGAATGCAAGGACCTAGTAGTCACATGAACTACTTTATTTTTTTGTTTTGAAAATATTAATACTAATGCAATAAAAGTTTGTAATTTATACCAAAATACTAGGAAAAATAATTAAATGCAATGAATTGAGGTAAAAATATATGATTTGTACTCCCCCCATGTGCAAACAAATGAAAAAAACTAAATAACCGATGATTGACTAGTTAACATCTATTATTTTTATTGTTTTTATAATTTCAATATTATATCCAATTACAATGTATTAAACTAATCAAACCAATGTAAAATTAGAAACTAGTGTTTTTAACTTTCTCTCATATTTTATGTAATTTGAAGAATATTTTGAATGATAAATGAACTAATTAATATTTTATATTTCTCAAGTTTAAAACTACGAAGAGTAATCTATCTTATTTAAAAAATAACTATTTCATATATTCTATGAAAATAAAATATCGTAAACCTTAATTTAGAAACCCTAATTTAGAAATAAAAAATATTTTAAACCCTAATTAAAAGATTTTAAAAACTTAATTAATTTTCTTCATTTTTTATTTTATGCAAAAAAAAGAAAATAGCCAAGGTTTAACCTACCTGGAGGGAAGTAGATCTAAGATGTTGGTTAGATGTTGTTGTGTGAGAGTGGGATCCCATTTTTTCTCAGGTCATCGTCAGTTGAAAATGAAGTCATAGTCATTTTTTTAAATAAATACTTTTAAGAAACGAGATCTCATTATTTAAGAAATGGGATCATGTTATCTAAACAACATGATTCCATTTTATAAATAATGGAATCATGTTAGGTAAATTTAGGCTCAGTATCCCAACAAATAATGGGATCTTGTTATTAATTTAGGCTTGGGATCCCAAAGCATAACAAGATCCCATTTCTAAAATAACGAGATCTCATTCCTATTGTTGTTTTTTTGCATTTTTGGCTAAGTCCATTTCCATGGAAATTGGACACAAATTCATGTGTTTATCCCACTTCCTCATTTCATGATATACCTAATGATAATACATCTAAATCCTACTTATGTGATGTATATGTATTTTATCCCTCACCTTTTTTAACTGAATGCTTCAATATTTTTTAAGAAAGTCATGCTTCAAATCAATTAGTGTTAATCATCCTTCATTTTGTGATAATAGTGTAGTTTACATGTTTCTAATCCACATATTATTATATGCAAACTAATATTACATGCATATAGTACCTTTTCGCTAACTTCTATACATATATCTAGGGTTCATGATTCATGATGATGTTCTTTCATTTAATGATGGTGATGATTCTTATTTTTCTCTTTACGAGTTATCTAATAAAGTAATTTCTGAGGCAAGCAGACTTGATGAGTATGTTGTACCTTCATAGTCACATAAAGTTTTCACAAATAAAAATGGTGATCACTCTTTACAATTAACACATAATAGTGATGCAAATATTTCAATTCCCCAAGAATTTTTATATCCTAATATTTGTAGTGTACATATAATTAGAGATCCCATGATTTATGGTTTTAGGAGAGATGAAATGAAAATTCTTACATGTTTGATTCTCCAAATTATTACATTGTGATCACATAAATGGTGATGATTTTCCAATGTATTCATCTAAATAAAGCTTAATTGATGAGACTTTATTATGGTTTTATGTGTGTCTTAATCTACTTATATTGTATCCATTAATCTTTCTTGTGTCTTTACTAAACATTTTGATTATTGAACTAGGGTTTTTTTGTCCTCAAGCTTCTAGTTTTCAAAGTTCCTCTAGTGGTGACTCATTAAGGAGTCTTATTGGTGACTATATTTTTGTGCATGATACATCATCTTTAGATCCTCATGATGAATCTACTATTAAACATCATGCATAATCTTTTGGGGTTCATACCAACCATTATCATCATTAAGTCTTTTATAATTATCCTGGACTATTCCACATGAGACTACACATCATGATATATAATTATTTCTATCTCTCATGAGAAACTTATACAAGAAAAACTAAGAACATATAGAAATTTCTCTAGCTTGGAGAATTTTCTCCATAGAGCACCGATACAAATTTTCCACAACAAGCTCATAACTCTACCTCCCATTGATTAAATTGGTAGATCCAAACATGTAAAATATTTTGGGGCTAAATAGTTTTTTTCATTGTCATAGGGTACAAATATATTTTGAGTAGCTGTATTGAACACTAAAGAAAAAATTCAATACCTTCTTGATAAAATATGATATGAAGTTGAGAACATTGATATTGAAATAGATAGAATCATAATTTGGCTTAACATGACAAGGAGGATCCTTTCACTCCTAGAGTGATAAGGAGCATAAAAAATCTAAGCTAGCTAATAGCACGACATTATCACATGTTTAAAAATATCTAACATGTAAACAAAGGAAATGCATACATAAAGTAAGCATAAATGACACAATATATTGAGGCATGATTGCTGATATAAGTTCTCCAATCAAAATCACTTTTGAAACCATGATATGTCAAACAAAAAAGATAAGACAAACATTGTCAATGATAGAACTTTAGATATGCATTTTCATGATCACAATCCATTTCATAATAATAAAACATTTATTGAAATAACTCCAAATCAAGGACGTGAAATGTAAGTAACACCAAAGGAGTAATCCTTATACACAACATATGTTTATAAATAAATTATTCATGTTCATGATCCAACACCTATGAAACCTTAAAGAACAATATTATGAGAGGGGCATTAGAATTTCATGACATACATTTTTCATTTCACGGGCATTGGTACATATTGATTTCACATTCTTGACTATTTTACATGATTATTACTAGATGAACACATGTTGTAGTTATCTATATGCTAATGTTTTCACTTGATCTTGTCATTTGAGGGGCATGACTTTATCCCCTTTTATAAGATCATATTCTTATACATTCTGTTATTGGCTAAATAATGGCACAACAGATTTTCCACACACTTACAACCATATCACACACATACATAGGGAAGTACATACTTTAAATTTTTATCCTATACATATCATTATTGATTTTTATACTTTATTTTTTAAATTTACAATTCTAAATTATAATATAACACTCAATTTTTAGTTACATTTTCTTTGTTTTCTTTATGTGCACTTCTTTGAAGTACACATAAACTGAGAGAATTTATTATCTACTCATTTGACTTTTAGTTCATGTCTAGATTTCATGTATTGAAAACACATGTATGCTTTAGTGACTTAAATGATCTATGAAATTTAGAACAATTGCTATCCTTTTTATTACATCTTATTACTTTTTCCATACATTTCTACTTTAGCATATTATGCACACATAATTTTATGCCCATATTGAAATTGGGGGGAATATAAAGTAGATAAATCACACCTTAACACTTCAATTCTATTTTAATTTTACACCATTTTGAATTAATGTCTTGAACAAATAATTCTAATGCATGATTTGATTGTTTTAATGCACTTACTAATTAAAGACTTAATCCATCACATTGACATGCTATCTTACTTTATTTAAAACCCCTATGATGAAGTCTACAATATTCTATTTACCCTAAACACAATTACAATTTACGATCTCATCCTTTAAATCTATAATACACTATCAAAATTGAATTATAAATATTTTCTATTAACATCTCATTGAATAACATCTATCTTAAAATACACAAAACCTTAATCCTTCTCATTTCAATTTATCGCATACCCATTTACATTCTCTCCTAACTTACATGAGCCAGAGTCCAATACCATTACTCAGCTCAATTAAAATGTAAAGGGTTTTAAATGACAATGAATTTATTATAGCTTCTAAATATTTATGTACAGAGGGTGTATTATTTTCCTCTGCAAGAGCATAGGCCATATGTTTTTCATAAGGACATACAAAAAATTATTTACAGACATACTTCATAACCAGAATCTCTTTGCAGATAAGGTCTTTACCAGAGCGTTGCCCCATCCACAATCCGGCAGTAGCAAGAATAGCCAGACCGTAATGATCGGTTCTGCGGTAATCTGGAAGGAATGGTTGGTTGGTTGGGTGACTGTACCTGAAATGGGGTTAATCTTATCATCTATAAGATTGTTTTGTTATTCAATATAAAAATAGAGTCTTAAGTTGATTGGGCGAGCAGTATCACTCTTGAAATGGGATCGATTCTATCATCTACAAGATTGTTTTATTATTCGATATAAGAATAGAATGGGATCGATTCTATCATCTACAAGATTGTTTTGTTATTCGATATAAGAATAAAATCTTAAGCTGAAACTTCTTGGCATAAAAATCAAAGATTAAAAGATACCCATTCTATCAAAATCGCCAAAAACACAATTGATAATCTATTTTGAAACAAACACATTGAAAGAATGCAAGCTCGGCTGAATGTATATAAACAACATTAACAAGTGGGTTGATGAACAAGGGCTAAGAAATTATTGAATATCCATCTGTGAAAAGACTCACCTCCATTTTAGTTCCCCGATGGTCTCTGGTAAACTTAGCAATATAGATTTCTGTGTAAACTCTGAAAGCACTTTATACAAATGAACGACAGTAGGCTAAGAAAAGCTCTGGTTCAATCTCTTATCATTCTGAGTGAAAGCACACATTTCTTTCTTTGCATTTTTGCACGCTGCGCATGGAAGGACAGTGTCCAGTAACACTGTATGTACAATGATCTCCATGCGCAGCCTGCAAAGTGCAAAAGGCCAAAGAAACATTCATCAGCTTCTAGCGAAGGGTGCAAGTCTTGAGGGAATTATAAATAGCCTTTGTGTACAGCAAAACGAACGTGGCATTACCTTTATCTCACATTTTCTTAGAAATATCTGACCTTTTCTAAGGTGAAGTACAAGAAGCCTGCCCTTTGCCAAATTTGAGTGGATACGAAAGGCCAGGGATATGTCCTGGAGATAAGAAATGCGTGGGATGTTTCCAGAAGATAAGAAATGCATGTGATATTTCCAGAGGCATGTGAAGTTTCTGACAGATAAGAGAAGCACAGAAAATTTGTGGAATATAAAAATGTGTGATCATGTCTACTTGGTTGTGTTTGAATGTGTTTACATTGTTTGCATATAGATGGCAAAACGTAAAGGTTGAAGTTAAACCCAAAAAAAAAAAATTCTCATGGTTTTTACCATTTTTAGCTATTTTAATGTGGAGCTTGAGGTTATAGTTTCAAAGGTTGGTGTTTGTATTTTTATTTATTTTTTTGTCTTTTTGAACAATCTTTGATGTTTTTAGTTGGTTAGATAATAGAGAATTTTTTATTTGACATTAATCATCTCTTTTATTAGGAATGAAATTGAATTGTCAAATAGAGTAAGGATAATCAAGAATGCATCATTATAGGATGGAAATTAAATCCTAATAGTCAAGAACTTCTTGATAGTTGGGAAAAGTCTAATGATTGTGATTCACCTCTATTTTTTGCGAGATCTATAACTCTTGTTACTTAATGACTTAGCTGATTTTTATTTTTTCTCATGTTTTGATGTGTTCATTAAAGGCTTTTCCTTGCATAGACTTTGGGGTATGGTGTCTTTCCACCCATCACTTTTTTTTAATGAATATGTCGTATAATATAATTATTTTTACAAAGTAATCTATAAGACACTTATTCATCAAAAAGTATAATGGCTAGAGGAATTAAGACATGATCATGTGACCATTTGTAAACTTTTTAATCATATACCAAATTTTTTAGAAAATTTCAAACAATATAGTGGCTAGAGGAATTAAGACATGGCCATGTGACCATTTGTGAACTTTTTAATCAAAAACCAATTTTTCTAGAAGATTTCATCTAATTATTGAAAGTTTGGTTTGGGTAGAAAATTAAAAAATGTAAAAATTATAATTATAAGTGGATAAAGTATATTTTCATGTCCTTTTCATTATTTTTTATGGATTTTTTGATTCTTTGTTTTAAAATAATAATTTAATATTTAAATGATGTATTTTGAGTAAGAGTTAATATATAGCATATACCTTTTCTAATCTCAAATCTTTATTTTGAAGCGGTCCAAACCCAACCCTCATCGTTGTTCCTTTTTTTAGTTCAAAACTAAAAGTATAATTTTGAACATGGTTCAAAAATGTACGTGTGGCTTAGACCTCTAAATTTCTAAATTTACTTAACTTTAGATCTTAAGCTTTAAGCAATTCTAATTCTGTTAGTACCTATTGGTTAAATATGAAGAGTCTAAACAAAGCAGAGTTAGCATTCATTCCCAGTCCCATCAAACCGCCCATTCCACCATTCCAGTTCTTCCTGTCCCAGTCCTGTCCTGTCTGTTTCCATGTTAGTTCCCATTCCTAGTTCCACCCATGTCCCAGTCCTAGAAGCGAGGCCCAGCTCAGCCTGCCTGTCCTCCAGGTCTCATCCTGTTCCTGCCTGTCCCACTGCCCCACTGTGCCAGTCTTGCTGACAAAGAGTCTGTCCCAAATATGAAACTATGAAGCTTCAATAAATTTATAAATTACCTACACTTTGTATAGGTTTAATACAAATCTTATGGTATTTACCCTTTTTTTGTGGTATTATCATTAGTCTGTGACCTTAAACTTTACACTTCTTTTATTTATTTTATTTACCAACTCTGATACTTAAAAGGTGTGGTGCTTAGTATCAATGATAGAACTTGTGATAGAAGAGGAATGCGATTAGATTCACACATTTTACCTTATTCAAGCCCTTAGATTGATTTGATAGTTTTAAACAAGGGGGAAGACACTACAAGAATAAGTACAAATGACATGGATATGTCATTGTGCTCTTGGATGTTGATTAAATGATCTCTATTGGCAAGAGGGAATGGGGGATTGCAGTCCAAAGATATGTACCCTAGTATCCCTTATGTAGTATGTTTATATCCCAGAGGATACAGTGAGAGAAAAGAGTAAGTATAGTAAGAAACTATATCTATCGACATTTCATATGTAAACTAGGTAAAGACAACATCCATTTATAACACATATATTGATTCAATCCTTATAACTCCATATATTTATAGATTCATAAAATAGATACAATAGCAGGTCTTAGTCTCTACATTGCATTACTTCTATTCCATTCTCATATCCTTATCTTATAGAATATCTTTTAAATATCTATCACATATATATTCATACTTTATTTCCTAGAGATGTGACCCTTATAGGGTACCTCTTACTCCATCTTCCTTATTGACCTTAGGTTTCACAAGTCCTATGTGGTCAGTTGTGAAATATTTTAGTCTTTGCCTTGTATCCTACTAACATCATTCCCCTTTTTAAATTTCTTAGCTCCTTAGGAGAATGTGCTTGTATATGAACTTCAATTGTACAAGTGCATTATCCCATTGGTGTTTGGCTTGTTGGAGGACTTTAATGTGTCCTTGAGTTCTTATGCTTGTTGCTTTTGCCTCCACAACTGCCTCCACAAGGGCAGTGGGTATTTGGATTTGTTGTGTTACATTTTTAGCTTCTCCCAAGACTCCACTTAAGTGTGCCAATTTGATGTTGATGGTTTCCCTTAGCTATTTTATTTACATTTTGATTTGTTCCCTCTGTTCTTAGGTTTGTTGTAGTTGGGTGTGCATATTTCTATTTGTGCTTTGATAGCTCCATCTATGTCCTTTAGTGGGTCATAGGAAGATGCATCCTATATTATTTAGGCCTCCATCTATGTTATATGATCCTTTAGATTCTTGGTGAGGTTGGGCCACTGAAGAAAAAATTAGTATATGACATTTCCCTCCACTATGCTTCCTTCAATATTATTTATTTGTATTTCTAATTAGAAATATATTAGTGCATGCATATTTATTTGTATTATCATCCGATTGTTTCTTCAATTTTTCCTTTTGGGCTTCCTATCTTATACTGGCCTTATGTGATTGTAAATTTGATTATAGGCCATCCACCAACTATTTGAGTTGTTGCGGTAGGGGAAGGGAAGTGTCCCTTTGTATGTGCGGTATGCTATTATGTGCTTTTGGTAGCATGGAATATATCCCCAAACTAAAGTTTTTACAGTGGGGAGATACTCAATAGGTTTACTTGGGAACCCACTACTGACAACTGGAGTAGTTGTGGTGTGGGCGTTAGATATAGTTATTTTTGTTGCACTCAGAAGTATTTGATTGATTATATAGAGGAGGTGGATGTGGATGCCTTTGTAGTGTTTATCTCTTATTTCTTGTCATCTTCTGCACTCGATTGGCCACTTTGTAGGGGGGTTGTTTTTTTGTTTTTTTCTTTGTTCCTCTAGGATGGAGTCATGGAGATTCTTGGTGAGCTCTATGATTTCTTTCTACACCTTTTCTATTTCTATTTTTTCTCCCTCCATTAAGGACCCTCTTTTTTTGGAACTCTTTAGCCTAATCTTGTACTATGTTGGTGTAATTAATTATTTAATTACACTTGCATAAGTTTACTTAGGTAATATTTTAATTCCTAGGTTATAATTGTCATCCTTATCTTGTTGAGCTATCTTGTTGCTCAAGATAAGATTAGGGTTATGCATACATTGCTTTTATAAAGAAAATCATCTCATGTAATTAATGAATTCCTGAATAATTATTATTTGCACATCTTCATGCAAAGCTCTGCTTTTATTTTCTTTTCTCTTGTGTGGAAGGATTTTCTGGTTTGCATGTCTGATCTTGGTTTCTAACATGGTATCAGAGCCTTGATTTGCAGCCCCTTCTCATATTTTTAGAGAAAATTAGTGCAGAGTTCATTCAGGATTCCTCGAGGGTATCATGCCTTGAGTATATTCATGCAGTGTCTTGGATCAAATCAATATTTTCCATTGGATTCAGAGAGTTGGAAAAAGTCAAGATTGGCTTTTATTTTTCTAATTTTGGTCATCGTTTGCTAGATCCGTGAGGGTTTCAAGCTCGATGATTTTTTGCAAGCTCTAGAGGTAGTCGATTTTTTAGAGCATTTTGGGCACAAATGGAGGTCACCATTGTGTTCGCAATAGCCAAAAACACTAAGATCACCCTTCGTTTCATTGATTTCTGAGCAGTTGATCTGGAAGGAAAAAAAAAATTTCCAGGGAGGTCGTATGGCCTCCCCAGTGTGCGTTACGAGGCACATTTTTTTTAAAAAAATTAAAAAATTGAAAATTTTGAGAAAAAATTGTGTCGTCCGCATAGAAGCAAGCCACGCCACTCCTGTGCCACCCAATGGTCACCAGGAGTAGCAGCCACCAGGCGACGCTTAGCCTATCCATCGTCGGCTTTCCCTACGATTCAGAGCCCTCTGCCAGCCCCTGAGGGATTCAGAGCCTGCGGTCATGGTCCTATGGAGGACCAAGGGGCTCCACCCTAGCTTCTAGCCCACCAGCCCTTGGTCATGCACAGGACTAGGGGCCCACTTTTTTTTAGCCCCTTGGGCGCCTGTAGGCCTTATTGGCCTTCTTGGAACAACTTTCACTAAATCAGGTGTAACTTTTGCATATGATATCATTTTTTTGCAAACGAGATACCGTTGGAAAGCTGATTCCGACATCGATCCAGTGGTGAAGGTGGGTTTTTCAGATTTTGCTCCAATTTTATTTTGCAGGTCCTTGAACTCATATGTTGTTGTTTTCACTCTAGAGAGCATATCTTTTGACTTGCTTATCCTTTTTTCATCATTCTTGCGGCGTTAAAAATTTGGTTCTATCCTCTACATAGATCTGAGGTCCATTTTTATTAGGGAGGAAATTGTGAACTTTTTTTTGTGCATGCACTCATTCTTGTTTTCTTGCACTAGGTTTGCTTTTTCTCTCTAGTTTATGCATGTTTTTCATTCTCTCCTTTTACAATAGTGGGTTATTGTAATAAATGAACTAATATAAAGTTCCATCAGGGGGTTTCTTGCATAATAATCTTATTAGAGTGTGCATGCACTTTGATATCCATCTTTATTTTGATGACAACTCGCATGGGTTGTATCTGGTTTCTATAGTTTCTTTTGGCCACATCTTGCTTCTAGCTTGACACATATCAAATTCACATTGGTTCACACTTTAGATTGAGAACCTATGGTTAATGATCCGCATTGGGTCACATCTCAGTTTGATGGCCACTAAATTTGTGGTTAATGTTCTAGAATCTTCACGGTACTTGCTCCTATGGATCATTTTTAGTCACAGTTTGGCATCAACATCGAGATACATGTCTTCAAGATTATTTCATCATATCATTCCCTCTTATGGGGGGCATCATTTTATCTATTGTTGCTTCACAGATTCTAGGGTTGTTCCAGTTTGTGAGTTTTCTAGTGTTTCATGGCATCGGGTCTGCTGTTGCATTATTATGATTATGCTTGAGTCCTTCAGTGACTCTCATTTGGTTTCTTCTAAATAAAAGTATCTTTCCTTGCTTGCCGGATTCAAGTTCTAGTGTTACTCCACAGTGTTCTTCTAGTGCTCCTTTGCAGCAGGTCATCTCATTGAGGGGGGGTTTTGTCCCATTGGGTTTTCTTCTCTTTCTCTTTCATTGCATTTGTACATGGGCACCTGATCAGTCCTTGTTGTCAGGACCCATTCATGCTTTCTTGCATTCATCCTAGCATTTAGGTGCATACTTTTTTAGTCTCCCTAAATTGCACTTATGGGGGGGTGTTGGTGTAATTAATTATTTAATTACACTTGCATAAGTTTACTTAGGTAATATTTTAATTCCTAGGTTATAATTGCCATCCTTATCTTGTTGAGCTATCTTGTTGCTCAAGATAAGATTAGGGTTATGCATACATTGCTTTTATAAAGCAAATAAGCTCATGTAATTAATGAATTCTTGAATAATTATTATATGCACATCTTCATGCAAAGCTCTGCTTTTCTTTTCTTTTCTCTTCTCTGGAAGGCTTTTATGATTTGCATGTTTGATCTTGGTTTCTAATAGTTTCTCCTTTTTCTCTATAGTAAGTGTTACTCATTTTTATTACAGGTCAAGTTGAGTGAGTTTAAGCGTTTGCAAATTGAAAAATGAGGTCCATTTTATATTAGTCTTCCTTGTATTGCATTCAGGTGTATAAACATAAGAATCAAGAAGCTTTTATTTTCAGTAATAGATTGTTGCATTTATACAAATGCATACAATATTAAAAAGATTTACACAAAACATTACTAGAAGAAAATATTTATTTATTCAAGAGTTCAAATCTATCTCACACAAGCCGTGAGATATAGCTTCTCCAATGCAGATAAAATGCAATATATACAAAAATGGATTAAAAGAATAAAAGATGCATATATAGGGGAAGAGGTCAGTCATTGCCTAATGACTGGTCTAATTCCATCATCCTGCATGATCCTCAGCTCCAGGCTGCTTGTTTTGTGTCCTCTACAACTCTCAGTCTCCATGTCCTGCATCTAAAAGAATTGCAATAGGTTAGAGCAAAGCTCTAAAAAATGACGGTCTCTAACACTACATACACATCCACCCACCAGTGTATAGACTGCCCTTTATATGCATTAAACAAGCTATAAATTGCTCATGTTTAGAGAAAAGAGAGAAAGAAAACTATTAAGCCTTTAGACATATGCATATGTTTTTTCTAACTGTTTGTTTCATGTGAAAATATAGGGAAATCAATGTTATTGTTTTATCAAGTCTCAGCACATGGGTTGAAACGTGGCTCCCACAAGGGTTGAGCCCGGCGTGCTTATTGACATGCTTCTAATAAGTATGTTGAGATCATTTATCAATTGGATCATACCTTATGATTTACATAAATCACCATCTATCATTTATGGTAGTGAGCTAATAGCCACTATCATAGGTGATACATAATTATTTATGAAAATCTTACAATATTAAATAAGATATCAATATTAGAAGATTATATTGAGGATAGTATTTTCAAAGGAAAAATGACCACAAAAGACTGAAAATGTAAGTCTGAATAACAAAACACATGGAATACTTTTCTTTTGAAGATCATATATCAGACTGTCAGTGTTAGGAGAACACTGATCTAACATAACCACTTGGTAAAGACAAGAATGTAAAAGTTCATCTACATGTCTACAATAGAATAATTGTCTTGTCACAAGGACAATACCATTGTATGCATGGCAGCCATGTGCATTATCAATACAGTGGCAAAATTTTTGGTAAATGACTTCAACAAGACCAAAGAGTGGTCATAAAAAAAAACAAAGACAAAGAAATAGAGCATAATAAGACCTTTAATAGGAAATTTCCAGAAATGCATGACTGCATGTAGGTGGCAACAAAGTGGCATGAAATTCAATATGAGACTCCAAATGGAAATGGCAATGTGAGATGAATAGAGGGAGCTTAATGGAGATGGCATTCTCACTAAGCCACAAAGAAATTCAACTTGACAATAAGTGATAGCTCAAGGTGGTGATAAGAGGACTGTTCAATCATTAATCAGGGTAGAACAGTCAATGCAAGAATATAACCTTGTTCCTCAATTAAAAAAAAAAACTCCTACATTATTCATAAAGGTACAGTGGTAGTCTAAGTAAAAGCCAGAGCTTATTGATTGATTTGTAGTTCCAGCCAATGAGCAAAGCATAATACAGGAAAATATTATTCATCAATGACGGAGACAGTCATTCAATTGGGTGAATGGCAATACTTGTGACACTACCAATATAGTGTAAAACGAAGGATATCACAATAAGAAGAGTGTGAAGTCATAATTTGTTGCACAGATATCTCTTAAATGAGAAAAGTGACAAACTTCAAAACCTTAGATATTGGTCATTTACAGGATTCAACCTTCAATGTATTTATGTGTGTGTTGCACAGAGTTTGATACCTTTAGCTAACTCATAAGGTAATCATTGTGAAGAAAGGAAAGAGTTACAAACTCATATATATGTTAACAATCTACAATGTTGAAGGGTTTGTCTCAGAAGAGAGAGGTATAGTCAAAGGATGAAATTGTTAAGAATGGGAGAAATTAGAAATTCAAACATGAGAATTCAGATAAAGGAAGAAATAAAACATTTAAATGGCAGACTCAACTCATGGAAACAGTATCACAGAGGGGAGCAATGTCATATAAAGTTTGCATTACTGCCAAATCTTACACTTGATAGCGGTGAATGGCTTAGAGCACCGACTGTGAAGTGGGTCTTCAACATGGTTCCAGATGCTTAGAAAATATTTATGAATATCATTGAAGCAGCGTTGAGAGATCTTTCAAATGCATTAACAATTACCAGTGCATGCAACAGGTGAAATGCTTAAAACACATAATGCTCATCATTTTTGCACCTACAGAAGTTAAATACGATTTGCTTCAAAAGTGAAAGTAAAACCCTTGTGGGTTAACCAAAAGAATCAGATTTTGGAAACCCAATAGCAACAAGATATGGTCGTGGCCATAAAAGAAGGAGATACTTGGACTTGAAGGTCAAATTTCTGTAAAATTCCATGGAATGCTAAGTAAGATACAAAAGGATGCATGGGAATAGCAGAGCAAGGAAAAATAAATCAAAGCATATGTCCATTTCTTTGCACACAGGCTCGAGTTCGAGCATTCTTTCTTTTAAAAATGAACAATAAAAAAATTACAGTATTTGTGCCTCACAAAAATGATTGAAATTCGGTTATGATTCCACGACCTCAGTTTTAATGTAACCAAGGACTTTAAAGAGGGGTACCCATTTAAGAATTTATAAGAAGGCTACGGTTTTCTAAATCCTAACCTAAGGAAAACACAGAATTCTACTGCTTGCTTTGAATCTGCTAATGGAATCTACAGCAGAATACAAATGCACAACCAAAGCTAAACTTCATTGAAGAACCTTTGCATATAGTGAAAATCTTCATGTTGGGTCTTATGGTAGGCATTAGTTATGATCATAAAGTGATTAAGTTACTACTTTGAAGGTGAAGCATATGAAAATGATAATTAAATTTTGTAACCATGGTGATAAAAACAACAACATGAAAGCTATAGAGAAGACCCAAAAAAGCTAAAAGGCCGCACAACTCTGCCATATCTAGGTGCGAAGAAAGTGTTATTTCTACCTAGAAAACAAGAAAAAAATAAATGTATAGTGGTGCGGAGCACTTAGGATACACACCTAGGAGTAGTCTAGGGTGAATTTTGTTTGGGTATGTTATTTTGAGGTCATGTAGACCATTTTATTAGCATTTGGGGATTATGAATAAGTGTTGAGCTATTGTGATCAGTGGAACTAGAAGTGGAAAGCATGGATGGGTTTTGAAGCTCAATCTTGTCTAGGTTGCTAACCTTGTCAAAAGTTAGAAAACACGGTGGATTTTATAATTTTCATCATTAGGTCATCTATAGGTTCGAAAAAAAGAGCTTGACTATTTTGGGAGCCTATTTAAGATATGCTTCGACCATGGAATAGGGTTGGAAGCTTTGATGTTTTGGTGAAATCTTGTGAAATTGAAGAAAACAACGTTCTTGTGCTAAATTTCTAACTTTTGCATCTTGATAGAGTTTTAATGGATTAAATCTGCTACTGTCTTGATTGTAGGATGTAGTGTAGTTGTCATTCAAGCATTGTGTATCATTAAATAGATTCCTTGTATGATTTTTAGATACTTTTTGTAAATAGTTCATTGTTGCTCTGTTGCTGGTCTGAACCAGACTGTTTCCAGAAAATGGAGTGCTAGAGCACTTTCCCACTGTACAAACCATACGGCCCTTTGGGAATAGTGCCTAGTCTCCATGCTTGTACAGATGGTAGGTTGTAGGTTTTGGGTGAGTGCAGGAGTTACTAGCAATGTCTTGCCCTAGGCGAGCCAGGCAGAGTCCGGCTAGGGAAGACAAGGAGTGAAAGGCACTTAACTTGCAGGGGTGTTCAGATTTTGGAGAAATTCCTTTTGGAGAATTTAGTTGAGGGTCTTGGCAAGGCCTGGTGATCAGGAGGAGGCTCCACCAACCCATTTGGTGTGAGAAGTCTCTGACAGTCTGAAATCAGCCTGGAAAAGGCTACAAACCCTAGTTTTTGGCCAATTTTGAGTATGGGCAGTGTACGGACTGTACAGGCTCAAAACCCCAAAACTCTTCAAGTTGTGGGCATGGTAAACACAAACCCCAAGTGAAGAACCTTGGTCATTTGGAAGGGTTTGGAGTTATTTGCATTTTTCTCGGTTTAAGAGGCCTAATTGGGGCTCAAGGGCTAGTAGCCCTTCTTAAACCCTAGAATAGGGATTGGAGTGAGCGATGGAGAAATGGTGATTAGTGGTTGCTCAAGAACCCCTGTGAGATGGTTTTGAAGCCATGGAAGTCATTACACACCCCTGCATCAAGTTAGTGAAGCAATTGAGGGATAGCTAGTCTTTAGGAGGATTAAAGGCTAAGGAGAGAATGGTAGAGAGAGCACCAAGATTTGCTTGGTTAGGAGAAAGGAGATGATAGTAGGGTTGGCCAGGAGAATCAGGGGTGCCTAACAAGCAATAGGGCCTATAGGTTAACAAGGTGGAGAGTGACACCAAGGGTTTTTCCATGGTGAGACCCTGAGCATGGGACAGTGAGTGTCTCATCCAACCCTACCCTATCAGATTGGTATCAGAGCAAGTAAAATATTTGGGAAAGAATCTTGTATGTCT
>VDFB02374844.1:0-15848 GCA_007258455.2 Sequoia sempervirens | reverse complement strand
AATTGTGAACTTTCAACGGTGAAGCATTGTAAACATCTTCTCTGAAAAAAGAGAGAAGGATGAATGTAACACACCCCCCCACTCCGTGAATTTCGTGGACATTTTGTAATTATTTGTTTGATTTACTATTGCTTCTGTTAGCAGTAAGAAGGGCGCCTCCCCTTTCCGAGAGGAGAGATTCACATCTCACATAGCTGTGGCTGAAGTCCAAGTTGTGTAATCTATCGAAAAGCTGATTACATAATTTTCACCCAACACTCCTTAATTTTATTTTTCTCACTTTATTTTTCCTTTCCTTACTCACTTGTAATTTTTCTATTTCTCCACTTCTTTTATTTTTCCCGACTCCATGCAATACTTTTATTTTTTTAATTCTTTTATTTTTGCCCTTTTTTAATTTTTCCTCTCTTCAATTTCTCTTAATTTCCTTTCCATATTTCTTTTATTTTTATCTTCTCTCTCCTCTCTCCTCCATCTGCCTTTTTTTTCTTCATATATTCTTTTATTCTCCTTCATTTTTTGATTTCTTGTAACTTGTTTCTTTTCTATTTTCAATTTTTTAAAATTTTGTTTATTTTCTCTCTCATCTCTCTTCATCTCTTTTCTTTTTTTTCTTATTTTTTTATTTTTTCATACTTTTCATTTTTTAACTCCAACACAATTTTTTTTATCTCATACCTGCTCAGACTTGTGGACTGGCGTATTGTCCAGTTTTGATACTCTTTCTTTGTACTCTCCATACTCGGACGAAAGTGTGTGGCTGTACTCGGCCGGAAGCATCTAGTTGGGCGTTCTCTTCTCCTCTCTTTCCTGGATTCCTCTGATCTGTAGCATGTTGCAATCGGAGTGAAAAACCTCATAATCTTTCATCTGCCAATGAAATAGCCCATTCAATGAACTTGTCTCATCCTCCGAGCAACTTCCAATCTCCAGTATACCTTCCTCGTTCGGATCCATTATCTTTCTTTCTTCATCAACATCCGATTCTCCACCCGATTCAAATCCCGACGACACCAGTTCTTCACTAACCACCTGGTTCTTTAGATCAATAGTATACTTCTTCCCATGGCTCTTGATCGAGAGTGTATTCCTTTTCCAATTGTGATTCGCCTTGGCAGCAATCAGCCATCCTCATCCCAACAGTGCATCATACGCTTTCCTCTATAATGGGATGACAACAAAATTTAGCAAAAATTGTTGTGTACCGATCGTCACCTTCTACGCCATCAGCATTCCCAACGGCTTGATAACATGTTGATCAGCACCAACTAGTTGGAATGTCGGCGGCCAGAGTGTAGGCATCCCAAGACTCTTCCATGTGTCTTCGGGTAGTACGTTGACTCCAGATCCTCCGTCGACGATAGTATTTGTCAAGATATTCCCTTTGATCTCCATATGCATGACCGCTGGCATCTTCCCGATGTTCATCATGAGCAATACTGGGTCGATTGTTTGTTCACCGTACGGTGGTGGTTCTGGTACCAATTCTTTCCTTCGTTCCTCCAAGCGTGGTTGCTTGCCATCCACAACAACGTTTGTGATTGCTAGTCCCAACTGCGGCATAGTCTGGAGAAGGTCAGTTACTTTGATCGGTACGATGGTCTGCAGTACCTGTCGTACAATGTTGGTTTCCGCCTCCGACCGCCGTGAGGTTCCTGGCTTCTCTAGAGGTACTTTGTTTTCCTTCACCATTGCCAATTTCACTTCGGTTTTTGCTTCCTTCATCCTTTGTTTCTCCGTACATGAATCTGGGTAAGTGGCCTTTTTTGCTTGTGCTCTGGTGATCGCCAGTACCTCTTGTTCTTCTACTTCCAACATGTGGATCCCCTTTTGCTTAGGGCATTCGTTATCTTCATGATCACCTGGTCCACACCACTTACACAATCTCCCTCCCGAACCTTGACCGTTCTGGCAGTCCCTGGCGAAGTGGCCCCATTCGTTGCACTTCCTGCATTGGATCATGGGCCTTCCTTTTGCATCGTACTGTATCATGTTTCTCGGACTTTTGTTGCTCTAGTAACCTCCAGGGGATGCATTGTTATTGTACTGGGGCTTCGATGGTGTGTTCGGCGGTGTTGACGGCTCTCCTTGAGTGAAGAGTACTTGCGTACCCCTTGCTCTCAAATTGTATGGGCATTCCTTGATGGAATGTCCCATAACTTGGCAGATATCACAGAACATCTTCTTTGGACAATTCGCTTTTACGTGACCTTCCCCATGTAGAAACCCTAGGTTTCCCTCTAACACTGCTCTGATTGATATTTTTAGTTTTCTGACGTTTTTCTGAAGTTTTGTGGTTTTTTTGTAATTTTGGATTTTTCAATGCATTTATGAACAGTACGGCTTTGACAGAAAATAATAATAAATTCTATAAAATTGATAGATCTTCAATAAGTATAGCAAATACAAACTAGATTGAAGGCGTCTCTTTTATTCATCAAATGATCTTCATATACAAATGATCTGACAACATGCAAGACAAATAATGAATTTTTATTATGAAAAGAACCTGATTTGCTGGTACGGCTGAAGGTACAAATCAGTACGGCAGAAATAAATATGGTCTCTTTCCCTCCTTCTGGCATGCACAAATGGATCAAATGGTATTGGCGCCCACTTTGAAGCAAACTGGAGATCTCAGAAGAAGGCGTTTATTTTAATTTGAAGAGTACGGCCCAGGGACAATGGTACGGCCCTGTCAGAAGTACGGCCTGGCAGAAATAGTCTTTTAATTTGTACGGCCTCCTCAAGGTTGATGTCTAAGACTCTGAATATGGTGCGCCCCAGCCAATGACTGATCTCTGGAAACAAATACTGAAGGAAACCTCTGATTAATAGTAAACTCTGAAGCTCTGTAGTTTTCTCTGAGTAAGAAAACCTCTGTAGGCAATAAATCGAGTGATATTGCACACTCTCTGAACTGCTTTCCGCTGGAGATGGCTCGTTCTCCAAGGAATCGAACGTGAAACCCTAAGTCTCAGGCTCAGACCAAAAATTGATCAATATCCAATTCAATAAACTCATAATGGCGCACTTCCCAATGCAAAAGCCTCTAATACACTGAAAAGTGCGATTCCCTTGAAAATAGGGTTTTAATGAAATATTCACGTTTTAATATTTTAATATTTCAATAGTCCATCACTGAATATTTTAATTACTTTTAATAATGACTTTTGGCCCCTTCTGATGTTGGGCGCACCCTTCAAGAAAACCACTTAAGTTATAATATTAAATTATAACTTTATATTATAAACGTTAATTAATTAATATTTAATCAATCGATCAAATATTAATAATATCTCCCTTTCTTGGATTTGCCCGGTCAGATACGTCGGCGTGATTTCAGAGTGATTCGATGCCGCCGATAAAGCGCTAAAATAGCGATTGGTCCCACCTGCCACTGCCAGGCCGCTAAAATAGCAGTGCGCAAATGACCTCCAGGTCGAACGGCGAGCGAAAGAGACAAGCTGATCCTGTTGAAGGCCAAGCTCAGAAGGATGACCCCCTATCCAGGTCCATCGACCCTCTGAGGGTGGTATGATAGGCCAATCACGTCGTCGAGAGATGTCCTTTGAAAGGAAAGGACATGACACCATTGCACTATGTACACCACAGTTCTCAAGCTTCCCTCGCACTCTCTTTGTCGGCCTTCAATTCTTTCATCATTCGCATCATATCTTTTTTGAGTGCTTCTACGGTCTTGGATTCACCGTCGCTGTCGTCCGGACTCTCCTCGTCGTATGTCTTCATTTTCTCTCGGGAAGATGTTTTATTTTCACTTTCTATGTCCATTGCCCGATTGTATGCTTCAGCATACAACGAAGGACGTACGAATTCATTTTCTTTCTTAATGATGGAAGCAAGCCCTCGATGAACCATCTTTTCTTCAACCCGTTGGCCGGCTGTGCCTCCAATTTCCCCAGCAAATCTTTTAGTCTTCAGTTGTAGGTCCGCACACTCTCGTGCTTTCCTTGCCTAGTATTGTATATCTCCGCAACAATCTCGCTATCATCCCGCAGGAGTTTGAACTCCTCTTGAAATGCTTGCTTCAATAATCTCCATGTAGCTTTGTGTGCTTGATCTAATTCAGAGTACCAATCAATGGCACTATCTCTGAGTGTCGCTGGAAATGCTTTCAGCCACTGGTCAGGATCATCCAGTCTGTTGGCTATCCAAATAGTTTCACATGTCTTACAGTGTCGTACTGGATCTTCTGACCCATTCCTCATAAACTTCGGCAGCTTTTACCGCTCAGGAGTCACCATCTTTCCCCGCTGTCCTCCTTGTGTATTGGACCCGATTAGACTGGTTTCCCCACTACGTTCTGGTGCGTCACTTGCACTCTCAGCCACGTACGAGTCACTCCCACGTCTTGCGTCAGCGTCCTCGACACCTTGAGTCTCCTGGGGTTCCCTTCGGTACTCTCTCCGCCTTGGGGTACTGGGCTCAGATCTTCCACTCGTCAGTCGTTCGTCGTCGTCTGATAAGGACAACTCCCGAAAACGTCTGATGCTACTACTTAATTCATCTTCATTCTCATAAGGATCATACCTTCCTGTGTACGGGGTGCCGAAGGGTCCGTCGTCCCTTCCATCCGCCAAACTTTGGTGTGCTCTTCCAAAGGATGTGTCTTGTCTTATCAGATTCTCATGTGTTCTTTTAATACTCTGATTTATTTCAATTAGATCTTCATCCAATTCCTTACCGGCTTGCTTCAGTCTTCTCCGTCGATTTTCGTGTTCTTGTAGCCTGAGTGATCGCCGAGCCTTCTCCTCGTGAGTCTCGTGTCCGCCAGGTACTCGGTTCTTGTCTTTGTTCGGTTGTACAGGCATTAAAATTTATGCAAACGATCATTGTTGACTACTGGATGTACATCTCCGGCTAGTGTCGCATTCCTCTTCTTCTCGTTTGGTTCTCTCTTTGTAGCACTGCAGTATTTGCTGCCTTCGGTGTTCCCGATCCTCTTCTTCTCACAAGTCTTGCAGAATAATGAAATGACGGGCCAACAATCTAGGCATACGATTCAGGAGGTGGTTCACCTCGTCATTCACTTCCAACCTATCCCAATTAACTTCCTCAGGGATCTCCCGTCTGCGGGATTCCCTACGTACGTGATCTCGTAATGATATCTTCCACAGATTGATAAAATCTTCAGTCAATAGGTCTTCCCTTTCCTCATTGCTATTCACGAGTTCATTTAAGGAGACATGCAATTGCCATGTGATTGATTCTACAAATGCAGCTCAAGCAGTGGTACCTACTCACTATGATGGTATTCAACAACCCTCTGGAGTAGCGAGAATAGTCCAAACATAGTAATACGTAATACTAGAATATGAATCACATTTGAATCACAGAACAATCGTAAGAGTAATTGCACAACACAATGGATTGATTGATTTCATGAAGTATCTCAACAATACATAGCAATTGTCCCCGACTACAAATGACAAGATACATATATAGATGGCCGAGGTTGGTTGAGATACCAACCGTTGGCAACTCTTCCTAATTACCTACCCAACAACTAATCCAACTTTTACTTTAAATTGTGCATGTATTATTTAAACTATTATTATCTATTCCCATTACGACCGACTACAACATTTATTTAATTAGTACGGTCGATCACAATATAATTATTTATTAACATGGCCGTCTACAATGGATGTTCACAGTCGTCAATGAACCATGGTGTGACATCAGTTTCTCTTCAGTGGAGCTATGGATGGTAACTTACTATTTTTAGTACTTACTAAAAATAGTAAGTCAATTTCGGGGCAATGGACTTGATTAGACTGGTCTGTGCAGCATATTCAGATGACTAAGTCACTTTGGTGAAAATATTTTAATATTTGATTAATGCCTTGGAAAGTGTGCAAATAAAGTGACTTTATATTTTAAAGTTAAAAGGGGAACATAAAGGGGGTCATTAAAAAAGACCATGAGTGCCTAGTTTAACAACTTCAAGTTGCTTTTAAAGATAATATTAATTTAAAATATCTCTCCTTTTGGGAACCCATAATATTGAAGGCTAAGGGATTGAAATATTAAAATAAAACCAATGGTTGGAGTTGGCGTGGATTTTGCAGAGATGAGAGTTTGCCCTAATTTATGCTTATGATAAAAGACTCTTTTGAAGGCTCATTTCTCTATGTTGGAGTTTGAGTTTTTACAAGGATGTTGTTGGTGTGGTGCCAGGGTATTGAAGAACGGAATTGAGGACGTAGCCCCTCAAGTTCTAAGACTTGTCTTGGTAGTGAGAGACCTGCTCAGCCTTGTGTTGAGTGATTTCATTCAAAGATCACAGCTAGGTTAAAAGATGAAGATTTACCAATATTTCTGATTGCATTTCAGTTGTTTTGGTTGTGCGACTGTTGGATTTTGGTTTGGAGTGGTTTTCTTTCAGCTTGGTGGTGATTTTCAGGCTTTTCAGGAACTTTCATTTTGTGCCTAAGACCTCATATATTTGATCATAAGTCAAAAAAGGAGGGTTTCGTTATGGGTATTTAAGCAATCAATTTCTCCTGTTGGGGCGACCCTTCAAGCACATACTCTGATTTTTTGGTGAAGTTTACAAAATTTCCCAAGCAAGTCGTCCTTTTAGGGAGGTACAGCCCTTTTAGTTTGTTGGGTCCATCTTCTTCAAGGCGGTTTGACTAGAAATGGTGGTTGGAGTGGACGCCTAACCATTGAAAGTGCTGGGAGGTGATACTGGAGTTGGCATAGCACTCAAGGTGTCTTCTATTTGCTGTTATTACAAGGCTTCCAGGTCTGAAACAATTCTAAACTAAGTCTATAATGCTCTTCAAGACTGCAATAGTAGTGCTGGGTGATTTGAGGACGTGTGTAGCTTTCAAGGAGGACATTATGTTGCTGTTTCACACCTTTTTCCAGGTTTGTTCAAGTTTAAATATGCTGTTGTAACTGATATTATATGACTGCGAGTTATTGGAAAGAAATCAGAAAATATTTACAAGTTCTTTGTGCTTTGTCTTGCATATTATTACTTTATATTTCAATTTTTCTACACTCAACATTGTCATATCATATGCAAAGTAAACCCCTTTCAAAACATTGCAAAAAACAATACAAACACAACCTCAGAAAAACATCACAAACAACAAACAGAAAACTCAGAGGAAAAGATACAGAAAAAAAAATTGGGGTTGATCATTATAGTGGTATCAAAGCTAGAACTTGCCTGCCAGCCAGTGGGTTTAGTTTTCTATGAGTCAGAGTGACAGAGAAAGGAGATATTTAGAGAGAAGTAGAAGGAAAGAAGAGAGTTTTTGGGAACACTGGTCATCTTCTGAAGAAGAGCAGCAATTAGAAACTTCATCCAGTGGGTCTTCAAACACAGGCAATAAGATATTTAGAGAGAACTAGAAGGAAAGAAGAGAGTTTTTGGGAACACTGGTCATCTTCTGAAGAAGAGCAGCAATTAGAAACTTCATCCAGTGGGTCTTCAAACACAGGCAATAAGATATTTAGAGAGAACTAGAAGGAAAGAAGAGAGTTTTTGGGAACACTGGTCATCTTCTGAAGAAGAGCAGCAATTAGAAACTTCATCCAGTGGGTCTTCAAACACAGGAAATAATGGAGATAAGGATGGAAACGGTAATGGGAATGAAAGAAATAACAGGAATGAGGAACCTCCGAGTAGACTGGCAATTTTACTAGACACTTTGGTCATGGGACAGTTGAGGGCAACACAACAACAACAGGACACTAATAACAGGTTGGCTGATTTGGTGCAAAGAATGGATCAATTGGGTAATGGTAACAGGATAGGACAACAAGGAGTCGGAAACCAACAAGCTCTAGCAAGACCTCTCATGCCTAACTTTCCATAGAGGATAGAAGCTCCAGCAAACCCCGAGCTTACATTATTAGAGCAGCAGGATCAATTTAGATGGGATTGGATGGATGCAGGACCTGGTTTTCAGATGGATATTTCACTTCGAGACTATATTGACTTGAGGATGAGACACTCAAAGCACAGGGGGAATAGAGACCAGCAACATGAACTACGAAATAAAGTAGGGAAGCTCACACTTCCTTACTTTGATGGGTCTAGAAAAATGACAGCAAGGATGTGGGTGCAAAAATTGGACACCTATTTTACCTTGAATCCTATGCCGAAGCTCAAGTCAATTCAATATGCATCTATTCATTTGGATGGTGTGGCTCATGAGTGGTGGTACAATGGGATGATAACTCTTGGGCATGCTCAAATTACCTCATACAGGAAGTTTACTGAAAGGCTTATTGAGAGATTTGATAAAACAAATCCTGAGTTGCATTTCAAGGAACTAGCCCAACTCAAATAGTGGGGTTCTATAGATTCTTATATATCAGAATTTCAAAAGCTTTCAGTGTTAGTGACTGATATTTTTGAGAGGAGGCTGACTATATTATTTATTGATGGATTATCAGACCCCTTGAGAGGTTGGATTAAGGCATTTAACCCACCTAGTCTTCAAGAAGCAATTAAAAAGGCTAGGGACATGGGGACTTCAACATTTAAAAATAAATTTCAGTCAAAGGACCCACAACCCAAGAAGGAAAAGGAAAAGAAAATTGACACCAAACAGCATGAGCAGCCTAAGAAAAACTATATGAGGTTGGACACTGAAACCTTGAATGAACTTCGGAAGAAGGGGTTATGTTTCACATGCAGAGAGCCTTATTCACAAGGACACAAATGTGTTGTCAAGGCAAAGGCATTGTTAATTGAGTACCAATCAGGTGAAGAAAGTGAATCAGAAAAATCAGACCAGCAAACTGATTCCGAAGAAACAGAGGATGAGAAGACACCAAAAAAGAGTGATAAGGGGTTGGACCATGATGGGACATTTTCCCAACTTCATAGCTTTCATGAGCATCAGTCGTTGCGCATTAGAGGGGCAGATACAGGGGCAGCGAATGTTAGCCTTGATCGATACAGGAGTTATTAGTTTTAGGATCAAAAATGTAAGCAATCAGAAAAATGCAACACATAAGACAATGTTTATCCTGGAAAACCCTCCTACTCGAGGGAGAAAAACCCAGCAACAATATTCTCTTTATAAATCAGATAAAGAAGTGTAGAATTCTACATACAAAATCAGGCCCTTTGAATTTGGCCAATTCCAATACAAAGAATGGAGACACTTCTCCTTGATGCTAAATACAAATGAAGATAACTTCTTCTTGAATTCGGACCTGCTGCTAAAATGGCAAACTGCTGCTTGAAGTTGGTGAACTTGAGTTGGAATGGCTTAACTTGATGATCAAATGGGAGGACTCTATCCTCCTTATATACCAAGCCAAGTGACCTCCCTCCTAGGTCGGCTATTAGAAAGAATAAATATCATTTAAAACATGAAGGCCGACCAGCCTTTAATTAAGGTTTTATAGCTCCCAGAGCTATAAAACACTAACACTCCCTCTTAGCTAGGGAGGTATTTTTCCAGATATCCTCGTCATGGAGTCTCTCAACATGACGCCCATAATGGCTACACCCATTTGTGGAAAACCACATCTCAGTCTCAGAGATGTACAAGAGTTCATCACGGAGTCTCTCAACATGATGTCATCATGGAGTCTCTCAACGTGACATCCACAATGGCTACTCCCATGTGTGGAAAGAAATACATCTCAGTCTTAGAGATGTACAAAGGTTCATCATAGAGTCTCTCAACGTGATGTCGTCATGGAGTCTTTCAACATGACGTCCACAATGGCTACTCCCATGTGTGGAAAGAAGCACATGTACAAGTGTTCATCACAGAGTCTCTCAACGTGATTTCGTCATGGAGTCTCTCGACATGACGTCCACAATAGCTACTCCCATGTGTGGAAAGAAACACAAGTACAAGGGTTCATCATGGAGTCTCTCAACGTGATGTCATCATGGAGTCTCTCAACATGACGCCTCATCTCAGTCTCAGACATGATCAAGGATACATCACGGAGTCTCTCAACATGATGTCATCATGGAGTCTCTCAACATGACGTCTCATCTCAGTCTCAGAGATGAACAAGGGCTTGCACCTCATATTTCTCCATCTCAGAGAAATATATACTACAAGGGCTTTCACCTCATATTTCTCCGTCTCAGATAAATATACATTACAAGGGCTTTCACCTCATATTTCTCTGTCTTAGGGAAATATACATTACAACAAATCTTCATGATGATGTGACTCCCTCTGAAGCTCCATATACTTGCATCAACCTCCTGACCTCCTCATCCAAGAGTACCTGCCATGCTTGCCTTAGAGGAATGGTTTCCAACACACACCTTCAGCACTACTGAGAGTTCAGGACTATCCTTCTCGACCTTATCCCAGATCACTCTATTCTGAATAGGTTTGCGGGGCTACCAATGTCAAATCCAGATTGACTGTCTTGTGCAATTCTATTCTCTACAGCTGAAGAGGTCTTCCAAGGACTTTAACCCCTGGCCTTGCAACACTGCAACCCACTTAGCTGACACCTTCACTTCTCAGAACTCCCTCTTGATCCCTGCCTCAGAGATTGCAAAGAAATCCTCTAGAAGTGAACTCCCCTCGATTGACTGATCTTAGAACCTTAATCCTTTTCCTGGACATGCTCTCAACTTGAACCTTGAATCCTCGGAATTTAACTCCCTCTGAATTCCCTCTGAATGTTATTTCCTTCTCTTTGAAATAACTGATCACAATGACAATCTGTATAGGTTCTTCATTGTTTAGTGTCTTTATCTTTCTCAATCTTCTTTGCTAATGCAAACTCTCCATCCAAGGCTGACCCAACCTTGTGCCCTCGAGAGATGTCTACAATGAAGTTATCTGTCACCAACTCAGTCTCATGGCTGCAAGCTATGACTTCATGTTTGTTCATTTCTCCATCCGGCATGACTTCCTCACTGGATGCCTCAAGCTCTTCCTCCATTTGAATTCTTTATGCAATCTCTCTCCATCCTGCAATTAGAGAGATTAATAATAGCTCATAGAATCAAACTACCCTGAAGAAAAATTTATAGACCAATGCTAGAAGCATACATGATTCACTATTCCCAATGTTTATTGCATGAATTATTATTAACTACATAAAATTCATGATCATTATTTAAAGGTACAAACATAAATTACTTATCTCTTTATTGATTTTGTTGCAGCCATTTTACTCTTCCTAACAACCATCATCTTCGCCCGATGATGTACCCTATATTTGCATGAAGCAAACACCTATAGCTCCAGAACATTTCAACAAACTCCTATTCAACAGTTGTGCTTTGGACCTTAACTCCTTGACCTGGCACTCTTCCTTCAACAATTACTTTCGACTCTTCCCTAAAGACTTTTGCTGTTGGTATTGTTGCAAATAAATAATGAGTGTTCTTTAATTGTTGTATGATGCCATATGCCAATGGCTCAGGCCCAATAGATACGCATTCAGATTTCCCGGATATAAATTCAATTCCTTAACATGGTTGTGGCTCTTGTTCTCATCATAAGTCGTGGTTGCTCATTTTCCACTATCTTCCTGAAGGCCGTTTTAAGACAATTCTCCCTGAGTTCAATTCCTGTGTGCTCTCCTTCAACTGTGCATAGCTTCAAGCTAAGGAACTTGATACTCTTAAGAACTCGCAATATATTTCTCGTTCTTTGTGAAAAGCCAAACTCACACGGCATCCACAGAATTAAAGTCGTCTCTCTCCTTTAGCCGATTCAAACTCGTGATTCTCTCCCGACTCCAAGAAATAAATAAGCGGCAGTTTAGAGAATCCTCCAACTCTTAATATTCATTAAAGATTTGTATCCATTTTCTCTTCAAATTTTATTCCCAACTCCTTTCTTCACCACTGCAACCACATTGAACATTTATTTGTGCATCGAACGGGCCTTTACCGGAGCGATGGCTTCAATCATTACTTCCTAACTAAGTTTTTGTTTGTATTACTTCCTAGAGAATCTGCTTAACCAAATCTAATCAGATCTTTACTTAAACCCGCTCTAATACCATGTTAGTTTTAGGATCAAAAATGTAAGCAATCAGAAAAATGAAACACATAAGACAATGAGCACAATGTTTATCATGGGAAAACCCTCCTACTCGAGGGAGAAAAACCCAGCAACAATATTCTCTTTATAAATCAGATAAAGAAGTGCAGAATTTTGCATACAAAATCAGGCCCTTTGAATTTGGCCAAGTCCAATACAAAGAATGGAAACACTTCTCCTTGATGCTAAATACAAATGAAGATACTTCTTGAATTCGGACCTATTGCTAAAATGGAAAACTGCTGCTTGAAGTTGGCGAACTTGAGTTGGAATGGCTTAACTTGATGATCAAATGGGAGGATTCTATCCATCTTATTTACCAAGCCAAGTGACCTCCCTCTTAGTCGGCTATTAGAAAGAATAAATGTCATTTAAAACATGAAGGCCGACCAGCCTTTAATTAAGGGAAAATAGCTCCTGAAGCTATAAAACACTAACAGGAGCTACACATAACTTCATCGATGATGGTTTAGTGGTTCAGAGAGGACTTCAGACACAGGAGGTTGGTGGGTTCAAGGTAATGGTAACTGATGGCTTCACTATTCAGTGTAATAGGACAGTTCCCCAGTTGAGCATCCTATTGGGAGGACATGAAATTAAGGAGGACTTCTACGTGGTTAACATTGGTGAGACAGATGTAGTCATGGGCATTCAGTGGTTGCGTTCTTTGGGGGAATTTACCTTGAACTTTTAGACATTAGAGCTTAAATTCAAATAAGAAGGTAAGAACGTGGTTTTGAGAGGACTATCATAGAGTGGACCACGTGCAGAGTCCAGCAAAGAAAAAGGAAAAGACAAGGCAGCAGCTTTTAATGCTTCTTTGGAACTAACCAAAGTTCCTGTAAACACCAGTTACGTGTTTGGGAACTTTGAGAATAATAACCCACTCCTGGGAGATTGTTTGGTAGGAAGTAATCAGGGTGAGGACTTCAAAACAGTAACTCATGATGATTGCTACAGTGTTGACAAAGGAGGATTGAGCCTGATTTCTCAGGGATAGTTAATGATTGGAGATATATGCATTGATATAAATGTTGTTGTGTTGATGAAAGATTCATTTGAAGGGAATACATCACAGGAGGCACTCAAAGAACAAAACAAACCACTTCTTGATACTTGGAAACTTGATGAGATGGAACTACAATTCAACAAAGAGCCAACATGGGATGAATTTACTTTTGATTATGGCGTTGCTCCAAACTCAATTCAACAATCAAACATGGTTGGTGGCGTTAATAATGACTTGGGACTTGATCCTGATATGGGTAACAAATCAGATTTTTCCCAATATATAGCCGGACATGTGCATGAACCTAGCACCATTGCTGATTTGGATTCACAATCAGCTCTTGAGGGTGGTCAACAGTTGTTTTTTCGCAATCCCCTATTTGAGATTGGTGCTAATTGGGTATATGACAACCCACTTTTTGAGCTGGAAGATGAAATCAATCCTAGTTGTTGCACTACATTGGAAGAAAACAGCAGGGTATGGGATCCAGGTGTAGCTTCTAGTAGTGAAGGGTTGACTCATGATTGGACTAGTGGGACTTCTTCCAGTTTTTGGCCCCGAGAAAATGTTCCGATCAGCCTGCATACAATTCCGATTTATGATCAACAGCTGAGTAGTACCAGGTTGAGCTTGGGTATCAGAGATGATTTGGTACTTGGGGATGGCTCTTCAGCTTATATCTTGTATACTTCTCCAACGTATCCAGTGGGATCATGGATTGATCATTGCTGCCCACATTTTCTTGAGATGGTTATACAGACTTTGCTTGATGAGATGTTTGTTTTCAAGTTGGGGCAGCCAACAATGGATACCTTTCTGGATTTTGTGCTCTCTTTATTTACCTCCATTTTGGTGAGTGACACTGACATCAGTTACTTTATGGTGTGGGCAAACTTTGTTGCAGTTGATGGTTCTCTGTTTGCAGCAGTTTGGGACTAGAGAGCACAATCTCGGCGATGGGGGTTGGCAGTGATGTCCAATATGACGCAACCTCAACATGGTGATTCTTTTCTAAGATTCATAGGGAGTCCAGGATTCACCTTGGGATTTAGAGCCAGTGTGCATTTTCTCGAGTTTGTTCGAGCGGCACCTCCGTTTGGTCTTTTGCAGAGACTTTTTTTGAGGAGTGGATTGAGTTTTGGTGGTGTTTCATCATTCTGCTTGCAGGAGGCTTTCAAGAGGCTATATGTGTAGATGCCTTGCATGGCAATTGGAGCTACAGGCCACCCAAACTTATTTGGGACCCGGGGATCGTTTCAGGTTTTGGCATGGTTTTGGATGTCGATTACAGGGCTCACTGGCATTGCTTGAGGACAAGCAATCTTTGGGAAAGGCGGACTGTAATGTCCTCTTTTTACGACACCCTCTTTCAATTAGGGTTGTTCCGAGAACACTTACTATTTTTAGTAAGTGTTATTTCTAGCAAGGGGTCTGGTTCAGCGCTTCAGTCTTTGGTGATCCTACTCAAGCGTCTTAGTCTCTCATTGGCTCAAGTTTCGGGGAGCATTTTACTATTTTTAGAACTTTCTAAAAATAATAAGGCAGTTAGGGTTAGCTGGGACTTTCCATTCTTAGCAGGGGCAGATGGATGTTCACAGTCGTCAGTGAGCCATGGTGCGACATCAGTTTCTCTTCAGTGGAGTTGTGGATGGTAACTTACTATTTTTAATACTTACTAAAAATAGTAAGTCAGTTTCGAGGCAATGGACTTGATCAAACTGGTTTGTGCACCATATTCAAATGACTAAGTCACTTTGGTGAAATTATTTTAATATTTGATTAATGCCTTGTAAAGTGTGCAAATAAAGTGACTTTATATTTTAAAGTTAAAAGGGGAACATAAAGGGGTCATTAAAAAAGACCATGGGTGCCTAGTTTAACAACTTCAAGTTGTTTTTAAAGAAAATATTAAATTCAAATATCTCTCCTTTTGGGCGCACATAATATTGAAGGCTAAGGGATTGAAAAATTAAAATAAAACCAATGCTTGGGGTTGGGGTGGATTTTGCAGAAATGAGAGTTTGCCCTAATTTATGCTTATGATAAAAGACTCTTTTGAAGGCTCATTTCTCTATGTTGGAGTTTGAGTTTTTACAAGGATGTTGCTGGTGTGGTGCCAGGGTATTGAAGAACAGAATTGAGGACATAGCCCTCAAGTTCTAAGACTTGTCTTGGCAGTGAGAGACCTGCTCAGATTTGTGCTGGGTGATTTCATTCAGAGATCACAGCTGGGTTAAAAGATGAAGATTTACCAATATTTCTGATTGCATTTCAATTGTTTTGGTTGTGTGACTGCTGGATTTTGGTTTGGAGTGGTTTTCTTTCAGCTTGGTGGTGATTTTCAGGCTTTTCAGGAACTTTCATTTTGTACCTGAGACCTCATATATTTGATCATAAGTCAAAAAAGGAGGGTTTCGTTATGGGTATTTAAGCAATCAATTTCTCCTGTTGGGGTGACCCTTCAAGCACATGCTCTGATTTTTTGGTGAAGTTTACAAATTTTCCCAAGCAAGTCGTCCTTTTAGGGAGGTATGGCCTTGCTGGAAGTTGTATGGCCTTGCTGGAAGTTGTATGGCCCTTTTAGTTTGCTGGGTTCATCTTCTTCAAGGCGGTTTGACTAGAAATGGTGGTTGGATTGGACGCCTAACCATTGAAAGTGCTGGGAGGTGATACTGGAGTTGGTGCAGCACTCAAGGTGTCTTCTATTTGCTGTTATTACAGGGTTTCCAGGTCTGAAACAGTTCTAAACTAAGTCTGTAATGCTCTTCAAGACTGCAATAGTAGTGCTGGGTGATTTGAGGAGGTGT
>VDFB02374842.1:0-11025 GCA_007258455.2 Sequoia sempervirens | reverse complement strand
TGCTCTCACTTTCAATCTGATCGCGTTTGTAATGCAGTAGGCTATTAGCCTATAGTTTAGCTCATTCATGCATAATGGATAAACATTTGGTTTTAAATAATTCTTTAAGATAAAAAGGTTTAGAATGATAAATGTGAATAAAATAATTATTAGAATTTAAATAAATGAAATAATATTGGTTTTGGTTCTAGCAAAATTTATTGCCAGCAATTCATTGACAGAAAATTCAGGTCAAGTAGCTAAAATTCAGCCCCTCACTGCGGCCAAAAAATAACCCGTAATAATATTTTTTAATTATATTTCTGAAAACTTTGATTTTTTGCTGCTGGTGAATTTTACTTAACGGTGAATTTTCCGTCAATGAATTTTTCATGGTGGTGAATTGTTGGGGGTGAAGTTGTCATTTGCCATTGGTTTTAAATTTGTTAGGAAATTATTTTTAGATTGGAAAAGCATTTCTTTAGTATTTTGATTTATTTTAACAGTTATAAAATTGACTTTATATCTATAGATTTGAATTCTATTATTTTTAATAGATTGATTTTGTTGTTTTTATTTCTACAATATGTGTTTGTAAGTAGTATAACTAGACAATCTTTATAAGTTTGGTTCATCAAACATGTGTTCTTAAGTTAATGAGAAAGAACAATGATTGAACATTGATAAATAAGAGGTATTTTCCACAGCATGTCAAATTGTGATATTGCTACCGGGATTCAACCGTGTAGCTTGCAAATGGGGTTGCAAGCTAAGTGGACTTAACCTTGGGGGAAACTTCGTGGTTAAGCACGCTTGAGTTGGAGTAGTATCAGGATGGGTGACCTCCTGAGAAAGCCCAATGCTTCACCTCTATGAGCATCACCTAGACACAATGAGTGCTAAGTGGACCATTGATTATCATGAGAGATGGGTTCTTGTGAACCACTACTCATGGAACATGTGTCAATGAGTTTGACTCGTAAAATTACATGGTTGAATCCTGATAGTAATATCACAATGATTGAACATGATAGGTAGTCTTATCAGATGTCCAAAATGTTGGAATATTTTTGTGATGTTGTAATATGTAATAAATATCATGTCCTAGGTCACCTTTCAAATGAATTAGAGTTTTTCATTTTATAGAACAACTTTACATGTAATAAATATTTTGCATATCTACTATAAGTAACAACTAAAAAAGAGAAAAATAGATTGAATTTTCAAATTAAAATTTGAATTCTAAATATATGATGTGTTTTTAATGTGTTGATGTAGGTGCAAGTGTAAGCTAATACAATTGTAATTGAAGTGGCCCACCTATAGATTCTTCTTGATGATTAGAACAATGATCCTTGTATGCTTGTCAAAAGACCCCTAACTTCTCCTTTTAATAGGGCTCTATGCACTTGTGAGGGTGTTGGCATGGCAGAAGTCAATAGTTGCATGGGCTTAATGTTTCCCATGCTTTCTAGTGAACATATCATGGTCGTAGTGCTCATGGGTGGTCTCAATCCTCCCACTAATATTTAGCCTCTACTCAACACTACTCCAAAGGAGCACCTCATTGACTTGACAATGACAATTCCTTTGGCTCACTCTAGATCTTTTGTTCTATGATTGTCAATCTACTCCTCGGTGATTCCTCGATGAAATACAAGCTAATGAGGATAAAATTCTAATGATGTTCTTATTGGTTGAGAGCTCAATTCTTGATGAGTAGGATAAGAAGGATTTGTAAAAACTAGATGATTGTGACTTGCCTCCTACTACTAGTGCTCTAAATCTTACTACTTAGAAACCTTATGTGTTTCTCTTTCATATGATGTATAAAAATCCACTTTGTTTACACTTTAAGTTGTGACTATCTCCATCTACCAATTTTTATTTAATAATATAATTTGCAAAAACTTTTATGATTAATTTAAGGGCTTGTTTCTTATAAACTAATTATTAAATTAAAAAACAAACCAAAAAGTAGGGGCATGGGGCATGCAATTTTTAACTACTTATACATTTCTATACAAGAATCTAGTTGTATTTGTTACGCTCAGTGACATCACTTTTTCTTTTTTGTTCCTTATATTTAGGATCTGGGTGAGGATTGAACAGAGTTGAACTTCTAGTGCAGACACTGCGAGGGCGTTTCAAGTTATTGTAGTGTGTAGAGGGTATGGTGATGGAAAAGGCGGAGGACTATCTTAAAAACATCTCTTCAGATGCTATAAAGCTGGGATGCTCCTTGCTAGGGCTTGGTTATTTCATCCATCTAATTAAATCAGATGCCCAGCAAGCGTACAGAAAGCGAGCACTCTGGATTCCGGGAAACGCCTTCATTCTGAGTGCCCTCACAATTCAAGTTCTGTCTTACCTCGACACCTCGACTGTCAACATTTCAGACAAGCCCAGCTATGGCGAGATGGCATTGCTGCTTGGAAATCATCTGTTAATTGAAAGCCAGAGGCTCATAATTTGTGTGTTCATGGGCTACCTGCTGCCCGGAATGGCGCGTCCTGGCTCCGGAGGTCAGTGGGGAGATATCTCTGCCTTGGCCATCGCTTTAATCACTGATATCACCTCCGAGCTATACTTCCTCTATAAGAGCAAAGATCTCTTCAACCTCCTCGCCTCCCCCAAAATCGTCCAAAAAATCGAGTACGATTATAAATATATTATGGCTGAAGAATTCAAGCAACAACCGTCTATTCGAGCATGGTTCGTGGTATCCAGCGTGGGTATATTGGTATCTGTTATATTCCTCATCCTTTTCTTAGGCTGCGCCATTGTTGCAGGAAACACTATTCGAGGAATTCTTTCTCAAAGGATTTCGGCGGCTCTGTCGACTAAAGAAATAGAAACGTCAAAAAAAAGGTTTGACGAAGAGGTGTTGAGATCATGGATTGTGGCTCGAGCTTGCCGCCCCGAATATGTCATCGCGAGGTCTGTGTTGAGTTCAGCAACTGGTATGGTGGTCACTCTTCGCATTCTTTTGGCCTTACTCAAATTCAGTTATGTGCAATATAAGAGTGTTGTTCTTCGTTATGACGGGCTGGACCAATTAAGGAAGGTGAGATTGGTGCTTCAGTGGGCGTTCGTGTTAATAGGTTGGATAGCCGTATGTTGGAGATGGATCACTGCTGTCCTCTACTTTCCCAGGCTCAACAATACAAGGAGATTCTTTTTCGTCGAGGATTTCTGGACAAGGGCCATCTCCCAGATGAGATTTGGCTGGGAAAGCGCTAATGCTCTGCTTGAAGAAGAGATTTCGAAAGCCCAATTAGCCAAAAGTATCAGATTGCGTGTTTATTTGTGTTTGCTGCGTTCAGTGCAGAATTCTGTGGCAGGTTTTCTCATGGCGCTGCAGAGTTTCGTGGTGTTGTTGGGTAAATTTTGTTGGTTTTGGTCGGAGATGTTAATCGGCAACAAGTTAGTCCGGGGATTGGCCTTTGGATGCAGAGAACTGGATTTCTACACGGGTGATGAATCTGCGTTGCATAACAGCGAATTTGTCAAGTATCGTCAAGTTTTGAAGCGGGTCCACATGCCGGAAGAAACTCCAGGCAGTCTCTGGTTAGCCAACAAGAAAGCTTTTCAGCAAACAAAGGAGCGTATGCAAGCCGGATACGATAACGCCAAAAATTGCAGAGAGTTGATTGAACTGTATAGCCAATACAAATCTCCAGGTACTGAAAGCCTTGTTAATGAATTTGAATCATTGCCTCTTGTCAAAGCTTATTTCCCCAATCTGGACAAAATGTGCTGGAAGATGACAGCTGTGTCTTACCTCAACATCATAGTGGAGATATTCCCTAGCTCTAAGCGTGTGAACAGAATCATGGAAGCCTTTGCCCAGGCAGAGGATTTCATGAATTTCTTAGACAGTGCAGAGATCCAAGCTGATGAAATGGACTTTCTAGACAGGCTGGGGATGGAGGCCGATCAGATGAGCAAGGCCGCTGACCTGGAGTTCAAGAGGCTGAAAAAGAATGTTTCCACAGAGAAAAATATAAAAATTTCTCCACCGGATGAGATTCGCAAGCTAATGCTTTCGGCTCGGCAGCTTCTCGAAGACAACATGTTGCTTGATAAAGATGCGGATGCTGATGATGTGGAGTTACAAGATTCCAAGGACTTGATGAAAATAGCCCCCAGCTACAGCTTGTTCAGGGTGTGCAAGCACTTACTGGAAAACACTGGTGACGAGTTGATGGAATTGGAGAATCTGTTGAATAAAATAGAAGATCACTTGGGTAATGTTTTTGCTTATTGCGTTTTACAAGTGCCAGCTAAGTTGGTAAAGAAGTGCAGGGACTGGGCAATGGATTTTGACGAAGATAAAATATGGGAGGCAGTTTACATAGCAGGGAAAGCGAAGTGGCTGTCGGAAAATTTTGAAGTGAAGCCCGACTGCACCGAGGTCCAGATTCAGGAATAGCAAGAGCCTCCTTTGTGTCCAGCTTGAGGAATATTCGAAATGTTGTGTTACTATCCTTTAGTTTGCAGTTTGAGTGTGGCATTGCTGATGTAATTGTAAAGAAGTATAGGCTACTTAGATGCTGTGTGCTTATTTTGATGGCTTTGATAAACACTCGGTAGGTTGTTCGTCATTTTCTTTATCTTTTTCATGTAAATGGTACAATGCTTCTTTGCTTTGAGTTGGTTACAGTCTATTACAGAAGGGTATTGTTGGACATGGCTCTCATGATGGGATCTACAAAGCATGTTATGGTAGGCGCCTGTGAATTTTAGGAATATGTGGAATGCAAATCCTTGCATAATCTTTATTTCATATATCGTGTATATAGTGCAAGGCAAAAATGTCTAACAAAAATTAGTCCTTTTTAATTGTAAAATGTGGTAAATTATTTTTAATAATGAAAGTGACACTCGTACTATGGATTTCTGTGGTAGAAAGTTCATCATCTATTTAAGAAAAACTTTTTCTTCGAGTTGTTCTATATTCCTTTTTATTATCTTTCAATCTATTAAGGAAATTATATATCCCACTATTTAAATGATTGGGTGTTCTAGAACCCTAACAATATTTCACGTGTTCTCATTTATATATGTTTTCTATTAAGTTATGTTTAAATTTATCTTAATTTATATATTTTATTTTAGAATTATTTTATTTATTATATGAATACATATGATTTTTTTATTTATTTAAGAAATTTATGTTTTATTTTATTATATTATTCACCCTTTATTATTATTGATGACTATATTATTTTTTTGTTCTTCTCAAATCATAATTCTGAAATGGTATATAAGTGACATGAATCACAAATAAATTATATTAGTTATTTGTATCAATACAAACCACTAAAGATGTCTTTTGCACTATCTACATGTTAAATAGGATTATGAGAATAATCAAATTTTAAAAAAAAATGTTAAAATCATAGAAAGGGAAATCAATTATTTCAATCAATTATGTGTGAATTGTCTCCTTCTACAAGATCATTATAATGAATCTCAATGAATTCATAATAAACCTTTGAATTCATTTGTAGTGTAATCCCATGCTCATGTTGTTGTTATTAGACAAGAAGGGTGAGGCCCCCATCCCTGCTACAAAATGAAAAATAGAGCCAAATGGCTCAACAAAATAGACTGGCCCAACATAGCCAATTAGAGAGAAACAACAAGAAAAAAACAACTACTAATAGAGACCAGTAAAAAAAAACAACAAGAAATAGTTCAAGAAACATAGTTTGAACCAAGCACAGCCACTAAGGATGAGTTAAAAAAAATAGTAACCTTCTTAGAAGAATGTTTCTTCTTTCTAAGGAATTGTTGTCCATGAGAATTGTGAGAATAAAATTGAGAAATTTTTGATCAAAAGGGGAAGACTTCTCTCTCCAGAGTAGCAGACAAGAGGAACAACATTTACTTCAAGTGAAGCATTTGAAACCAAGCTAGGAATTGCCAAATTTGAGAGACTGCATAGCGGTATCCATAGAAGTAGAAAAAACCATCACCTCTAAATCATGTGGAGAAGAATGAACCTACACAAAAGGTACTGAAACATTTTCTAGAATAAGAGAAACATGTGCATCTACAAGAGGGAAACAACCACCTCATCAATAATATTTTTCTTCACGTATGAGAAGGAGGCCTTCATTCTTCATTAGAAGAGGAAAATTAGTAGGACACAATCGCTAAGTGTTCATGGAGTGAGTTCTTCCACTAAGTAGTGGAGGAAGTAGGGCAGGAGCCATGAGAACAATCATGAACCAAGTGACCAATAGCAAAACAACGTCTGCAACGAAAAAGGAAGAACCTTGTAGTCCATGATCTAAGACCATGACCAACCATCAACCTGCAAAACTACCTCACTAGGTAGAGCCTTCAAAAGATCATTCTCCTCCAGGATCCTAGCAAAGGAGGTGTGGGTAAAATTCCTGGCAGCCATATCCACTTTCAAGAATCTACCAAGAGCATTACCAATGCCCTCATAGGTAGAGGAGCACCAAAAATGTAAGGGAAGATAAGGAAATATTACCCAAACAGGCACTACATCTAAGGGTTCATTCAAAGGATTAAAAAATGAACCCAAGGTCTAATGGAGAGGGGATGAGAATCCCAAACCCACAAACCATAGTCTAAAATAGCCTGTTGGTCGTCAGGAAATTTGAAACTCACAATAAAAAAACCCCTAGCAGAAGGGTCAATCTCCATCAGACCATCAACCAGAGGAGCCCAATGGTTGGTGATCCAAAGGTGATCAGGGAGGGAAGGCGACAAGCGGAAAAATCTACAAATAAGTGCATTCTTGGAGTAAAAAGCAATATTTTCAGCAACTTCCTTACCTAAAGAGACAACAGGAGCAGCATCTACACACAACAAGATATGCACAGAGCCCTCCCTTGGCCTCTTTAGCTTCACAACATTAACAAATGATGGTTGGGGACCAGGATGATCATTAATAATGTCCCAAGAGAAGCCCTAACCTCAATTCCTTAGCATTAGTTGGGATGAACCCACAACCACAACAATAACTTCAGCTTGAGAAGAACCCATAGCCACAACAACATTAGTTGAGAAACCCACAACTACAACAACACCCTAATCACCCCAAAAATAATTATTGTATACCAACACCACACCCATGGTAGAACAAAACCATTCCCTTATTAAGTTAAAGGACCCACACCACTCAAAAGAGAGGGAGATAAATGTTCATAGTGAAGGGGATCATGAGCACCCCTTAGGAAGCTCCTACAACTCTTCTAGCCACAAGAGGAGAGGACCATGCCACACTAATGCCTGTGATCCACGCACGAAGTTCAACTCCTAGGTGGAGACATGCTAGGATAGGGAGGAACAAGGAGGCCTGAGAGGACGAATAGTAGTAGAAATTCAAAAATTCCGGTGGGAGAAATCAGAGCTAACAAGAGAGTATAAGGCCATAAAAGAGATATATCTCATGCTCATGTTATTTCTCAAGTGCAATAGTAGAATAAATATATGAAAACACATACATGATAAGTATAGTTTCTTGATGATGAAATTTTAGTGTCACCTTGCATGTCATCAAGGATCAAATTAAAATGATATATTAAAGCATATATAAGATCCACGAATGAATTATAAGAATTATGGTACAAATCAAAGCATAATGTAAATTCATTAATTAAAATATCCTTAAATGTGCATGTGTTAATTCAATATTTCATCATCATCTATAATATATAAAGAAAAATTATTTAAATGTATGTACCTATATGTTATCAATTTCTATCACCACTAAATGCATCAATTAATGGATTGTTAGTAATATGAGAATTACAAGGCATGGCATCTAAAAAATCATTAGACAAAAACATTTTTAACATGTGTGTCATTTGTTAGTTGAATGTGAATATCATCCTTTAATAAACTATCAATAGAAAAAGATGAAATAATATCATCATTAAATTGAGTCCAAGTACATCATCACTATATATATATATATATATATATATGATAAAAGCATCACAAAATAAGGCATGATTAAAGCTATCAAGTTTATAATAAAGCATATGACAAATCATGTGAGGGAGAAAATGGAAAATATACATCACATTTGAGTATCACATATCTCATCATTAGGTTATGATGAAATGGAGGGCAAGTGATTAAATAAAAATATATTATGCCATGAAAATCACTATTACATGTCATAAGAGAAACACAATCAAGGTGGAGCTAAATAAAAAATTAATTTAATGTGCATAAGAGGGAAGGAATATTTATGAACTCTATGAAATGTTTCTATGAAATAACTACATTACCTAACCGGTTCCTAGGCAGATCCTATTCAAACTTAGTTTACATAGGTCACTTTTAGGTTATTTAATTTTTATGCCTTATGTCATATGATTGTGACACTTGTCATAATCTTATGTTGTTCTATCATTCACCTTACTTATATAAGCAAGGCTCCTCTTGTACATTATGTATCATATTCTATCCTTTTTTTGGCCACATTTAGAAATTTTACAAAGAAATATTAAAAAAGTTATGTACACTTATATGGACCCCTATGGTATGTATTGTATGGTATGTATAGTCCACACTATATCATTTGTACATGTCATATTCATTGTAGGCCTCGTCAACTTCAATGTCATATTTTATAAAATATTGTGAGCAATTTTATACAAACTATATTAGTTAGATTGACTTCCCAAGAGTTAATTGTTGGTTTCATAGTCACTAAAAGAAAAAGGCAAGAAGAAACCAAAATACAAGATAAAATCTAATAAGAATCCCACCCATTATAAAAAGTATATACCTAATAATGATAAACCCATATGTTATTATTGCAAAAGAATTGGACATCATGAACATAGCTCTTAAAAAATAGGCTGACGAGTTAGAGTACATTCTTTAGAAGAAGAATATCAAATTTCCTTCAACAATGTCTTCTAGTTCTTCTTCCTCTTCTATACCACCACCACCATCATCATCATATACATATATGTATGTATGTATGTATGTATGTATGTATGTGTGTACGTACGTACATATGTATATATATAGTTAAGATTATTTATAGTTACAAATGGGACAAAAAGTATGAAGGGAAAAGGACTTTTGCATCTACATGTTTGGAGGTAGGGAGATGACTTATTGATTCTCTAGATTCACATCATATGGCTTCATCATAGTTTATGTTCTCTTCATTTGGGCCCTATAATTTACCACACCTATAATTTATGAGAATTTAGGAGATCTAGGAGGTAAAAGACAAGCACAAATGAACAATATAGAATATTTTATTTAGATGACTTGAATTACAGTGAGTAAAAATCCTTGCTTATATAGGCAAGGCTGAGGCAATTTGGACCTATCAAATGAGTTGACAAGTGCCTCATGAAGTGGCACAAAAGAATAGACAAGTGTCTTATAGGTGTCAACCTTAGGAACACTTGGAGTGTGCAAACCAACAACCTCTATAACCAAATCATCAATATTGTGTGCCAAGTGTTGAATGACAATTGAGGTGAGATCTAGAAAGTCTTCCAACTTCAAAAGGTGTGTTCATGAGGTTAACAAAATAACTTGGTAGCCTTTAGAGGCTTAAAGGTTGCACATTCAGTTAGAAAATAAGTTGTCTAGCCTCATCAACTTAAGTACACTTAAGTATAGTGAATAGATTAATTATTCACACTAACACCCTCCCTTATGTGATACTTGGGGAGATCACAAAAGTGAAAATAGATAGAAATGGGTCCCAACTAGAGGCCATGTTAGGTACCTATGTACAACACATTCTTTCACAAAAGGAGAAAAAAAAGTAAACCCAATGAGAACAAAACTCCTCTCCAAAAAAGATAATTAGAATGTTTTAAGACCTTCTAAAAATATGTCCCTTGATGATAGGAACATGATGATGAAGAATTCTTGAAGCATGTAGAAGATGTAAACTCTACCGATGATGAACTAGGGTTTGCTAGAATCAATGAATCTCCAAGCAATGTAGATCAAGATGTGAGATACAAAACAATGCATGAGTGAACATATGAACATACTCAACCAATGTTCACAAAGTTTATCAAACTCTATGAATTCGATAATATAGATAGTACTATGATAATGAGTACTAGAATCTCAAAATGTGATCCATTGAAATAATCTCCCATATGAGAGATCAAGATAGAAGGTTCACGAGGCCTTCCAAAAAGAAAATTTATCCACTGATTCATTGAAAGAAGCATTAGCACAACAAATGATAGTCCTCTCTTAATATTAAGATAATATAAGTAGAACTAACTGAGATCAAGAGTGTGTAAGGAATGCAAAGATGTACAAGAAACTGAGAAAGGGTGTGCTCCAAGGAAAACTCACATGAGGTGAGAATCTTGAGACTCCATTGTTGTGATGGTACAACCCCACATTACACTTTATAATAGATAGTGTATGTACAATAATTTCCCAAACTCCCTCCATGTGGAACACGCATTCAATTTTGTGGAACTTTATATGAGTGAGTTTACAACTTTATTGTTGTTACACATTCTTCAAAGTTTATTGTCATGAGATGGACATATATTAGTTTATATCTTGAAAACCTCAATAAAAAATGAAAAACATAAAATTAAACCCCTTTTATTGAAGGAAAGACCCCCTTTGCCAAATTCATTACAAAAGAAAAAATGACTCCTCTTTCACAAATTTTTAACTAAGGAAAAAATTAACTCCTCTTTCATTTTACAAGTTGTTACAAAATGAAAACCTCTTTTCTCCAGTTTATGACAAAAAATAGACCCTCCTTTGTAAAACTTAAAGTAATCCCTCCCTCTTTACAAATTTTTTTTGATTTTAGTAAGATAAGAGTAGACAAGTGTCCTAAGATGTCAAACTTAGGAACACTTGAGGTACATTGTGTGTCAAGCACTGAATGACACATTTGAGGTGAGATGGAAAGTCTTCCAACTTCAAAAGGTGTGTGCATGAGGTTAACCAAATAATTTGGTAACCTCTAGAGGTTTAAAGATTGCATATTCGATTAGAAAAGAAGTTGTCTAACCTTATCAACCTAGGTACACTTAAGTA